>RQTK01001339.1:88636-108781 GCA_003991915.1 Elysia chlorotica | reverse complement strand
TTAACTGTAAAAAATAATATTTTATGTCTAGAAAAAAAAAATACAGATCACAATATATTATATAATGATAACAATTTAAGACTCCTAGCAACCAAGCACTATCAGTGAGTGCTACATGTCGAACTAAATGTTCTACACATTTGAGAATCCCCATTCAACATAATTAATACTTATATGTTGTACGTGTAAAAGCCTCAATTTTAAGTTTTCCAAAGAACTGAAAGGTCCTTCACTTTTCTGCACAATTAAATTTTAACTTTTCTCCTTTGTACAATCTTAATCACATTGTACCAATGCATAAAATATAAAAAATTTGACAAACAAAATTCTATGCATAAACTTACCATTATCTACAACAGAGCTTGTAAACTCCATGTCAAGTCTTTCTGAGTGTCCTGTTGTATTGCACATTTTAGACTGGCTTGAGCCAGTTTTTTTTCCAGTTCCTGAAGGCATACTCTTCCAATTGCCACCGAATGAAGCATGACTCTGGTCATATTGGGTTTTATTATTTACAGATGAGAAGTTATATGAAGAGCTGTTATTAGTGCCATATTTTTGTTGCATAGAAGTACTTGAAAATTTTATATTATCATGAGAATGATGCATGTAGTTTTTGCTTTTTTTCTTAGAATGAGATACGTTTTCAACAGATAATTTGTCATCATTGAACAGAATATCTTGATTAACATGTCCTCTTAAATTATCATTGCCCTTGCTGTCCCTGAAGTTTGAAGACATGAAATGTTTTGATTCATTGCTTCTACTGGTCCTCTTTGTCTTTGGTTTGAAAAATATAGAATCATCTTTACTATAATATGTGTTGATTGTATTGCTGTTAGTAATCCTTGCTCCTTTGGACTGGGATAGGTGGTAAAGTTGGCTTTGATTGTGAATCCTCATGAGTTGAGAATTGGTGGCTCCCATCCCCAAGGAGGTTGGGAAATGTGGACCAATTAGAACCCAAAAGTGCCAGGTTGTGGTAAGCATACTGAAGAGCATGGCTGGAGCAGGGTGTAAGACAGTCTCCATTTCAAATGCCCTCCCTTTCCTACGGACAGAAAAAAAAAGAGTAAAATCAAAGAAAACAATTCAGACTACCTTTGTAATGCATTCAAAAAAAAAGAAGTAATAAAAGAACATTTTCATTGGTATTACACGTATACAATCAAATTAAAGAGAACGACCAGAATAGTATCATGCACAAACAGCCAATTCTTACTTACTCCAAACCTTACACATAGTACTAAACGTAGTATAGACCAGAGTAACAATCTCAAGTGCAACATAAATATCACTCTTAGACTTAATTGAATTTCCTATTGGTGATTTGCCTTTTAAAAGCTCTAAATACAGTAGATTCATCTCACTAACATGAGGTTGTTGTCTCATTCATATGACAAAAGATACCAAACACAATGGCTCGAGTATCTTTCACAGTGCTGTTTCAGAAATGAATACATGTAAAGAAACAGGGTGCAAATAGAGACAGACAGACAGATAAAGAAAGAGACATCTCCCTGATATTTTCAACCTGACTTACAAAACATCATTTAAGAGAAACATTATAAATGTTATCAATCTCCAATGGAGGACCAGTATGCAACCTAAGTTTCGCCAATATTAAGGGAGGAAGCAGCAAGGACAAATGTTGGAGCTTAAAGATATAGATTGTCAAATAGGGATAGCATGAGCATGGCAGTCCTGGTTAACAGTAGAGAGTAGACTACAACACAAATTAGCCTGAATGGCCAATATCTGAAGAAGGAAAGTCTTTTAAATACATCAGGTCTATTTCACTAAGGATAGTTAATCCACTGTGGAAATCAAGACAAGACTCGCAGTTGCAATAACCAGCATGGCCAAGCGAAACAAGATGTGGAGCAGCAAAGCATTGATCTGCTTCTCTAGAAACTTAATGTTCTGTCCATCCTTCTTTACGACTGGAAAAGATGGACCCTAACAGCCGACACAGGCTTTTCTGTAATTCCAGGACAAATGCTGCAGATGCATTATAGGAGTTTCCTGGAAAGACCATTATTTATATAAATTTGTGCGGAGATAAAGACACTGGCAGGCCCACAGAAAAATTTGGTGGCGGTGGTGAAAAGAAGAAAGCTTGTCTAGTTCGACCACACCACTCACCACAATAGCCTGGCCAAGACAATACTGCAGGGTACATTAAAACTAGCAGGCAGTAAGCATGTGAAAACTGAAGTGAAAAGCAGCGTTGCGCAGACAACCTGAAAGCATTGCCCAGACTGGATAGCTCAACCCTGACAATATTGGCAATGGATGAGCTGCCTGGTGTTAGCTGTCTACCATCATGTACATAAACCGAGTCAAGGGACTGAACTGAGATGATGATCAATTGCAAGCACATGGTGATTTTAAAACATTCAAATTTTATATCCTACACATAAATGGGTAATCCTTACCCACTGTGGTCCTAACTCAGTTTACATGGCAACCATTTTATATGTATATAGGAGGCAAGGTAATTGGATCAATATTGACTAGACTTAGTTAAATTAAGATAAACTTTTAAGTGCATCCAGTACAATAATTTCCTATACCATAATGGTAAATTGTTGAAAAAGACTTCTTTAATGTTCTTGACGATTTTTTTGGCTCTTAAAGCTTTTATAAATCATATCGACCTCATTATCTTCCTCTGATATCGAATATGACTGCCATGTTACACAAGGCTTCTAAAAGTGCTTTTAGAGCAATTTATGCCATACCAAGTACATCATGGGTCACGAAGAGGATAGACTAGGGGTTGAAGCCATTCTATAAGGCTAAGCACAACCTTTTATCCCGTTGAAGTGGGCTCTGGTAACAGTTAGTGCTGAGATGAAATTGGTAACCGAGAACCGATCCTGTTGGTACCTACATCCATTGGAACAGGTACTGTGGTACATGGGGCTGAACCTGTTCCTGTTCCTATTTAACTGTTTGTGTAACTGTCACTTTACAGGTAACTGTAGAAGTACCTGCTCCACTGTTCATGAGACTAGATATAAATATAAACATATATTATAATGATGTAATTAGTTGATTTCTTGCCCCTCTCTCGCCTTTTTTCCACTAGAGAAATGTCTGAACACTTTGTTATCATCCATGTATGCGTTTTGGCGTTTTTTTTGTTGTTGTTTTTTTTTCAACAGTGTAATATATAAGATAATATGTATGGTCCGGTAGCTACCGGAACTGGTAAAGGATTAGGTACATGCGACCCCTATCTGATGCAAATATTGAAGCATCGATGTGTTCCGATTGCCCAGCTCTGGTAACAGGTTGGGCTTCCCAACCTATCTCGTCGCCCTGGTGCAGTCATTATGCCAAGATCTAAAGGCCAAAATTAGATGGAACTGCACACACACTGAACCCTTAAAAGTCGGAAAAGGCATCAGACAGGAATGCATCTTTATTGCTACATCTCTTTAGCATGTACACAGAACAGATAACGAGAGACGGTGACATGGTTAACCATGGAATAAGAATTAGAGGTAGGAAAGTTTCAAATTAAAGATACGCAGATGATATACAGCAATATGTGCCAATGACCATGCCGAAGCCACAACAATATTAAACAAACTCAATGCTACAGAACAAAGAAGAAGTATGGAGCTGACCGCAAAGAAAACAAAATGTATGCATGTATAGGAAGAAAAGAATACAAACCAGTTAATATTGGCAATGAAAATTAGAATGTGTTGAAAACTTCAAATATCTTGGCTCAATAAAAACAGACAATGCTGACTGTTCTACAGATATATAAATGCTAGAATTGCGATGACAAAGAAAAGAATTATAGACCTGTTATATATAGGGATAAAGACATCAATAAAGACAGCTAAAAATGAAAATCATGAAATGTTTGGTGTGGACAGTCGAGACATATGGTGAGGAGGGGTAGATACTTTGAAAAAGGGATGAGGTAGACACTTTGAAAAAGGGATGAGATCAAACAAGAGCATTCTTAAAGAACTGAATGTTCCAAAAATTCTTCTAATCTAAGCGCCATCAAGAAAAGAGAATTATTTTTCTTTGGACATGCCTGCAGAAATATATGCACGTGCTCATGAAAGATGTTCTACAGGGTAAGATCGAGGAAAGGAGGAGTAGAGGACATCCTAAAGCAGATCAAGGAATGAAGAATAGCACAGAAGTATGTATTCAGCAATCGGGCAGCAAATCATGCCAATTATGTATGACGCTGCATAGTTAGTAAGTAAGGTAACAGTAAAAAAAAGTTAAGATCATCTATAGCTGCTCTGGATTAAGGATTAGATCAATAACGAGGTTTTAAAAAATTGCCAAATTGATATATACATACATCTAGGCCTATCAATCTTGATGTCAATCTCGGTCTAGACACTAATCTAGATTTTATAATAATCTAGATCTAAGTATCAAAGATGTAATTAAGATTCTAGGTGTAAAGTATATTTGTTTACCTTTAGCCTTGACGTCGCACTCTTGAACTAAATTAGTATTCTGACCAGGTTGACATGACTTAGGAGTTGAATTTTACCATAAAAAGAAATTCTAAGACCTGTAGCTAAGTCACTTGTAACTGACTCGGAGGCTTTTATCTAGATCTAGAATCTAGAATACTATATTCTAGAAATCTTGACATACTGTGCTGATCACATAACTCGTTATTCTTGTGAATGGCAGTGTTGAGAGTGATTGATTGTATCTAAAATTAATCTTGCTCTTGATTCTAGATTAGATCTTAATCTAGAAATCTAGATTAGAACATATCTAGAAATCTAGATCTAAATGTAGATCTAGATCTAGATCCCGATCCAAATCCTATGATATCATTTTGATTTCATAAAATTGTGTATGAATTTTAAAATGAGCATTCTCGTCGACTTATAATTTTCTATAATTAGTGAGTGTTTCATTGAGACTTGGAATCTAGATCTTGGCACTTGAGAAACTTTAGCCTGAGCGATCAGTCGTCCATCTTGACTGTTGGTGTTTTATTTTGTTAGTTTATTACAACAACAAAAAAGTTGACTGCATTGGAGATTTATCGAAACAATCCAATGGATTTACAATGATACATGACCGTGACAAAAATAATCGAACATAAAACAAAGTTAGGAAAAAACGTTCTTCTTCTTTTTCATCTCTTGTCCTTACTTGATTTCTAATCCGCCAACGACAACAGTAATGTTATATCGAGGACGAGTCCCAAGACGAAATGACAATTTTGCGTGCTGCCACACAGAGACAGTACGGAGATCATAAAAAAAAACCCAACAACGACCCATGTATCAGCTGGCCACAAATAAGCTGTATTGACACCAAACCCAACCAGTAAATGACGAAGTCGGACAAAATAATAATTTTTTATGTATGTTTCGAATTGGGGACCTCGTGTGGGTTTCGAATTGGTGATCTCGTGTCGAATGGTCTACGTGTATCAGTATCCCTTGCGCCAGGCGGCTTCTCTAAAAAAAAAAAAAAAAAAAGAAACCCCGATCTCAAACCTCGGCCGAGGTAGTCCGTCGTTGTCCTCAAAATTTCGTTCTGATAGCTCCTGCGACGACGGTGGAAACAAATTAATGTTCTGTTGGGTCCGTCAGCGACTTAGGGTGTAGCCTATAATATGCGCTGAGAGCTCCATATCACTCGGCCCAGGCTTCCTATCACCTCCTCTCTTTGTCATGTAAACCGCATGAAGGGTATAAAGAAGGACTGCCGAGAGTATAATTATTATAGAGAAGGACTGTCGAGATAGGTGTCGAAAACAGGTGTCGATGCGAGGGCGATGCGGGGCGATGTTCCTATCACGGTGGTTCGAGGGCGAGTGGTTGAAAGGGTGGCCGAAGAGACATCGTTTGCGGAGAGCTTTCTACTTGGATGAAAAACACTGGCTGGCCACGTTTGCGCATCAAAGATTCAATCTTTAAGAGACACGAAAGTCGTCAACATCGACACATATTCCAGGGAGGTGATCGCCAAGATGGGAGAGTACCCTGCATAATTAGCGATTCAAACCAGGATTCCGATAATTATGGTTTATAACACAAACAAAAACAGACCAGTGACAAAATTTAACCACTCTCTCCACCAATGTTGGCCTCTACAGCCTCATGAAACGCTGTCTCAGCAGAGTGGACAGATAGGATCTTTCCCATTATCAACCTTGATCGACGGATACCTATCTGCTATGCTCATTAAAATTTTTTGCTGGTTGTGGTTAAGCTGCTAATTGCATCGCGATAATGAAATTCTTTGAATCAAGCTTATTCCACGGGTTAAACTGAAACTAGATTCGATGTAAGTAATATTTTAATTGGAAAAGTAGCTCTAGGGACAATAAGGAACATTAATTTTTCTTAACTTCTATGGACGTATAAACGAGACAATGTTGGAATTATAAATCTTTGGGACAGCGGTGGAAACCGAACGATAAATCTAAGCAAAGAAAACTATTTTAAACAAGTGTACACTTAATGGAACGACAACTATATTTCATAATTTTTTTTTGAAAAGCACAGAACCGTACGACTATCTTTCGATGTCATTTCATTCAGTTTTTAAACGCAAATATTATTTTGCCACTGCCACAATACGCTTGTTGAAAAGAGGACAACGGAAAGTCTAGTTAGTTGTAAAAAAAAAAAACAATATAATATTGTTTTTGTTGTTCTTGTTGTTGTTCGTAGTCGCCAGAATAGGAAAGATAGAACGTGAAGATAATATCGGATACGGTGTTGGTTCTACTCTGAGAGATTAACCAGCTGTTTTAGCTTTTTTTAACGGGCGCGAGTCAGCTACATTTCTATTTGTAATAATTATGTTTATTGTCATATTCTTATGTGCAACATGCGACTATATATTGGACATGAGTAAAGTCCAGGAAATTTTAATCAGTATAAAAAACGTACCCCCACTTCCACCCCCACAATTCACTTCTTCGCCGTGGATTTAGGAAGAACTTAATACAACAACGACCTGTCTCTGGACCTCACCTGTCGTGATGGATCAGTCAGCACAGGTCTCCAAAGGCACTTAAAAAAAGAGCGAGAGAGACAGAGAGAGAGAGAGAGAGAGAGAGAGAGAGAGAGAGAGAGAGAGAGAGAGAGAGAGAGAGAGAGAGAGAGAGAGAGAGAGAGAGAATAAGCTATCTTTTTTTTATATAGACATAGGATTTGGATGCAAATTGGGACTCTTCAACCGCGTTCTTACCTCCGTTGTATGCTGCAAAAAATCACCCCGAAGCAAACTTGAAAAAATACAGTCATGTAGGCCTGTATGTACTGAATATTGACTACCATTATTAAGCAGTGCGGTTTACGCGTTCGCATAAAAGACTATAAATGTAATTATAATGGTTCTCATATTATAAATTAGAAACATCCATATTGATGTTTGATTTGTTAAAATTAATTAATGCAACACATTATTTTATAAACTTACGTTTTAGAATTAAAGATTGTCAGATTCAGGTAGGAGAAATAACTATGTCGCGTTTGTTGTTGTTGTTGTTGTTGTTGTTGTTGTTGTTGTTGTTGTTGTTGTTGTTGTTGTTTTTGTTGTTGCTGTTGATGTTTTTGCTATTCTTGTTTTGCTGTTCTTGCTTTGGTGTTGGTGTTGTTCTACTTGTTGTTCCCTAACCGTAGGGCCTAAACAATTAAATGCTAATAGAATCATGCTAAACCACTAGTCATAGTATTGTTGAGAGGTAGAGAGAGAGAGAGAGAGAGAGAGAGAGAGAGAGAGAGAGAGAGAGGGAGAGAGAGAGGATGGAGAGGGAGAGAAAACTAGGTTGATTGTACATGAAAAGATATTATTTTGGTATGCACGCCCTATTGTATTTAGAGAATGCCTAATAAATGTTGTCTTTTTTTAAGTTGAAGTAAGGTTGTGAAACGAATGGTAAAGAATCTTATAATCGAAGTGTGCGGCATAGATTCATGACGGAACATGGTCTGCAACGCTCTATGACGCATATCTGTATGAAGAATGTGGTGATTATGGCTATGTCGTCGTCTCCGTTGTTGCTGTTGTTGTTGTTGATGGTGATGGTGATGATGATGATGATGATGATGATGATGATGATGATGATGATGATGATGATGATGATGCTTTCTCTGTTATAGGACTAATTTAGCCCTTTATAAAATTTTGTCTGCTTGTGACTAATGTACGATACTCTTGAAATTTGAGCTCCACAACTTAAACGGTGAAACAATTACAACACCAATAATGTTATTATATTTTCTCAATGATAAAACTTCCAAATTAAAAGCGCAATACACCGAACTACAACAAATGAAAATGAGGAGAAAAAACAACAACAATATACTTTATTTCTTGCAGATCAAATACAAACGTCTATGAAAAATGTTTGATGTGGCCAACAAACATAGGTGTACACTTCCATCTTCGATGTTTATTTCTATTTTGTATAACACATTAACACTATATTTGAACTATATTTACCTAGACGATTAAAAAGGCAACTGCTCGAATTGATATGTTACCTAACCAATAGAGGTGAAACAATCATTGCTTTATACAGACGCATTAGTGTATAGTGAAAAACGGGCAATAGAAAATTAATGTCTAGACACAATAACAGCCTAATAATGATACTTGTCTTTCTTTGATTGCAATTTGATACATGATAATTATGCTTTCCATGCTTCACGAGTTCACGCTGTCTTGTTCGTAAGTCTTTTACTTGCCATCATGATCAGCAACACATGCAACTGTATGTCGATAACAGTGTTCAAATTAACATTCAATAAAAAAAGCACAAAACAACTGCAACACAGACACAGTAACAACACAGCAAAACATTAAGCCTAACGTCGACGACCTCGGCCACGACGACCAAGATGGTCACGATGACCAGTTGACCACAACGGAATCGACGAAAACAACGATGATCTCCAAGACGCCCACCTGCAATTGATGGATATATAATAAATAATTAAAGTAATTTAAACGAGATCTATGCATCTCAGCAACATTTAATTTTCAAAATTATGTCTACAAGAGTGAAGCCAATTTCGAAGATTTGGTGTAACTCTTTAATTTTCTTCTTATTACATCACAGTGTGTTTTCTGTTTTGGTTCTCTTTCAGGTTTCACTCCTCATAATTCATGTTTTCAATTGCAAAGTATTGTGGGTCTTAGTGCGAAGAGAAACAACATGGCGTCGTACAGATGATAACACTGTTCCTTGTACGTGCTGTAGTCAATTTCCGCATACTATCAACCGGTATTGTACCTTTAACAGATTTATTTTTTACTCTAGTAAATCGTTTGATAGGATGGACATTTTTACAATTTATTGGTTCGGGTTTCTTTAGATTCCTTGAATCAAAAGCCTCTGCATTAAATCCAGATAGACTCTAGATCTCTAGATCTAGAATCTAGATCTAGATCTAGATTTTCTAGATCTAGACTCTAGACTAGTCTAGATCTAATCTAGATTTTCTAGCTCTAGATCTCTAGATCTTTTTCATACCTAGATTAATCTATTCCAGATCTAATCTTGATCTAATCTCTAGAGATATATCTAAATCTCGATCTAGATCATATCAAACTCTTAAAATGTGTCCGTCCAGGAGATAAATCAAGATCTTGTAAATATTAATAATTAATTTAGATAGATCTATCTATATCAAGATTACATCTATTTTATCTAGGCCTAAATCTAGATTACTCTAATATAATAGATTTATAGGTCAAAATAGATCTCATCTAGATCTAAAGCTCTAGATCTCTCTTACGTCTTTCTTTTAAAAATCCATTAAGGATTTAAAGTTTTGAAATGTTGCAGAGTAGTATGATCTATGTATGCCCATAAAAAATCAAATAAACTGATGGTGATGCTGATCTATGCCTATTATTAAATATTTATTAAAAATTAATTATTGATGCTACAGCTTCTTCTACCACTAAACTGTAAGACTGAGTGCCAACTCAAAGATATGGTAACAACAAAGAGGTTATTAATTTAACACTAGACTAGAATGTTCAGCGATGTCACAACACAGCGAATCTTGAATGGCACTGGGAAGAGAAAAAGGGGGAAGGAATAGCCGTTATGCGCTAGGGTTGGCCTAGCAGGCCTATGTTTATAAATGATGTTACATCTAGATGAGCGCGTCTTTATGTGTGTAATCAATCATATCTCAAAGAGGGAACTTCAAAACATTGTTGTTACAGCTAGATCAAGCAATCTATCACAGCGGGTGAACTGATGAATTTCATTTCAAATAATAGTACAGTAAAACATGCCTACAGCGGGATTTTCCGGCCCAGAAGAAAAGTCCCGCTGTAGGCAAGCTCCCGCAATAGGCAAGCAAAGGGAAGTTAGCGAATAATAATAATGTTTTTATAATAATAAAAATAGAAATAGTAGTAATAATAATAATAATAATAATAGAAGTAGTAGTTATAATAATACTGGTGATAACAGGGATGCCACTTTTAAATAATTCCGGAAATATAATAATCTGCATAAGCACAGTCTTGACTGGTAAGATAACATTACGCATCACAATGCACAGACATCGGGCCTGCTTTCAGCCTATCCCCAACCCCTCTCTTCCCTTCGCAACTCTAGTCCCTCACTTTAGCAAAAATTAGCAGTGCAAACCATGAACCCATCCCACGCGGCTGTGGTTAGGCTAGATCGTGGAAAACAAAACAATGACGTTCTTTATTCTTCCTCTACAGAACAATGCCGCTCAGGTCCCGCTGTATCCATGTTCGGCCCTGTCCCTGCCCCGTTATATCAACGCACAGGTTATAGAACTTATATAGAGAAAAAAAACGGGGCTACTTCCAAGGTCCCGCTATAGGGATGGTCCCGCTGCAGCGGGTGCCGCTATAGTTGAGTACTACTATAATTATTTAGACAATAAATGAATAGTAATAACAATAATAATTATAATAATGATCTTATGTAATAATTATAATTACAATAATAATAATGTATTTATAATAATAGAAATAGTAGTAATAATAATAATAATAATAATAGAAGTAGTAGTTATAATAATACTGGTGATAACAGGGATGCCACTTTTAAATAATTCCGGAAATATAATAATCTTTCTGACTCTTGAGTCCGACATCCGGAAAAGTTTTCCTCCGACAATTCCGGAAAGCTGGCGACACCGCCATACATTTTTTTCTGGAAAAGAAATACCTGTTACTATTTGCCTTTCTTTCAGCCTTCATTGCTTGCGCAAAGCCTGGATCCACAGTCACGAGGACCATTAATACTTTATCTCCAAACCCAACCAGCACAAGTAGCAGTTAACCGACTATTTCCCTGGTCACACCTCGCAATCTTCGGCGTCTTTTTAAAAGTGAAAATTATACGCTGTTCATTTTGAAAACGGGCCCTTCCTAACGCCTCCGCCTCTCAAAGCAATGTAATGTTGTGTCTGATTATTATACAACTACGATTAATTGCGCAACTAAAAAAAGTCAGTAGTTTTCAACTTTGCAAGTACTGAAAAGAAAAATAAAGAACAATGTTTTTCGACCTGCGGTCTCTCTGTGTTGTTTATTAAACCTGCATAATACTGTTTTAGCGGTATCGGTACTGCAGTTGACCTCATCCGATTTGAACCTCTAGTTTACTTGATCAACATTGTTTATTCTTCCGAATAATACCCATCTGTCCATCTTCATCCAGTCCTTGTCGTTTTTGTTGTTGTTGACAAATTGATTCCAGCTAGGGTGTGTTTGATTTGCCGTCATTTTTACTAAACCCTCTAGTGCTATTAATAGAACACCACTGTGGGTAACAATCAACTATTTTACATGTAGTCCTACATGCTATCCAGACTTAAGATGACAAGACATTTGACTTTGCAAAGGGGATGCTTGCAGCGAAGTAATATGTTGTACTGTAGGGAAGTTTGGCTTCCCTAAAAGTCACTAAAATCTATTTATAACATCAGAACAGATTGTCTTTGTTGCACTTCCACTGCAGTCTGAGAGGGGACGCCGAGTACGCAACATGGTTTCTCAAACTTAATCAAGTTTTCACTTCAGTCTTTGAATTGGGTCAGGTTTTTCAATATGATATATTTTCAAAATATTACTTGCAAACTTTTTAATAAATCAAATGCGCTACTTTTACAAAAAGGAAGAGGAAAGCGATTGACCTATTAATACCAATTGTCCTCTGTGGGAGGGGTACCTTGAATTTGGGTACCCCAAAGGTCTATTGCTTTTTAAAAAGTGGTGGTCAGCATGTCCCTAATCTGATGTATAGTGGTTCATATAAAAAATGTTTTGTAATTTTTCAGTGGTTAAGTCTGTTGAGATGGGCAAAAATTGAGGCTGGGAGTCTACAGTGAGCACTAAAATTTTTTATATAGTATATGGATATGGTTAAAAGCATGGGAGGACGTGGATATAACTTATAAGTGACAAAAAATTTGACCACTAGGCTGCAGAAAGATCCACCAGGCAGTATTGGAAGAAGATAATGGCAAATCTAATTGATATAGTTCTTTTGAACAGTTGAATTGTCTTTACCTACCACTCTGGATCTAAGATGGATAGGCAGAAATTTATAATTCTGATTGTGGAGCACTTCTGTGAAGGTGAAAATGTTCAGCCAGCACCAAGACTCAGTCTTCAACCTCTTGTCGTACAACATGGACTTGTTCTTTTCGAAGGTAGTAAAGAGGGGGATTGCTGGGTCTGCAACAATCGCTCAGAGGATTATAAAAAGAGCAGCCAGGAGGGGAAGCGATCCTGGCATTGGTGTCCAGCTTGCAAAGTTGATTGCCACGAATGCTATGAGCATCAACTTCAGCATGTCACTGACCAGGGCCTACGGAAGATGCCTCGTCGGCCGTAATCAGCACCCCCCCCCCCCCCGCCTACCCCGTTGTGGATTACATAAGCAAATAAAGAAGTGCATTGTATCTTATTCTGTAGCAAAAAATTTAACAAGCAGTTGAATTTCTTTTTCATCAGTGTTGTTACACTGATATTTTTTTTTTTCAGTTGTGGCTATGAGTTACTGCATGTTTTTATTTAAAAAAATTGGCTATACTTTTTTGCATGGCCAAAACTATTACAAAATAACCTATGAGTAAAATATTCAATGTACATCCGTTACACTATTCATATCCTGAATGAAATATAATATTTTCTTTTCACTGCCTTCTTTGTCCTCAGACAAGATCTATTCTTCTTGTACAAATGGTATGTATTGCCATCAGCAAAAATGAGCCAAGAGGAGAAAAGGAAACGAGCTGAGGCTGCCCAGTACCAAACAAGATGGCATCAGATGTGTGATTACCACTCCATGCAGTCCCTGGGTCACCCTCGAAACATCACTTACCATCATAGCCAGCAGACAAACCCTTACTGGCTAAACCATAATCATCAAAACCATCCACCTTTTCCACGTCCACAGCATTTTTATCCAATGCGCCAGGTTTTTGTGCAGCAGGGCCCTTTTGGAAATGGTGGGAACAGGTTCCTCCCAGCACCCTTACCCCATTTTCCCAATCCTATGCACTTTCCTCCACATGCTCCTTCCCCTAATTATAACAATGATCATAGGAGGAATCGAAATCATCCTGACAATGATCATGGTCATGAGGTGCATAGATTTTACCACAACAATCTGGTAAGGATTTTTGGGCAAGACAGATCCCATAGGTATGAAATTGGACAAGGGGCTAGACCTAAGACTTTCAGTGGGAGATATCAAAAGGACAAAAACAGACCAACAAGAAAAAAGAATCATCAAAGCATAATGCCAGACACACAGTCCTCCTTTACTGCCGAGGAAGGTTCCTTAAGCCCTGAAGGAATTTCACAAAAAAATCTCTTGTGTTCTTCAGATGATAAACCGGATTTGGAATTTGCACCTCATTGCAGTACTAAAGATAGTAAGGAGAGCATAACAGAAAATGATGTTGAACAAAAAACACACAAAAAATGTGCACTAGTTTCTGTTTGTGATAGTGAAATTGAAGGAGCAGTGGGAGGTATAGATTGTATTAAAAACTCAGAAGGTCCTCACGGTGATGATCAAGACTTAGACCCTTCTATATATGATAAAAATTTAATTGATGAGGGTGCCATATGTGACTTGGACAGTATGTTTCGAAATCAAGAATTTTCTGGGTCCAATGGGGATCTTAAAAGTTTGTATTTGTCAGATGAAAATGAAAGTGGTAACTGTGACGATAACAGTGAACATTTACAAACTTTAAATTCTTTTACAAAGCACAATTATGATAATTCAGACAGAGATGGTTGTGACATAGAAGAAAAATCTGGCTCTAACTTTCAAGAGAGGCTTGGGTCGCCAACTAAGCCTTTGTCCTCTCTTCCTCTACCTTGTAAGTCCGAGTCTGTCACCAGTTCTCAAAAAGATCTCAAGTCAAATGGGGAAAGAGTGAATGACTTTGAGAGGATTGAATTGGAAGATGGAGAGGATACAGGGGATTTTATTGACACAGATCTACCTGCTCAGTGCCTGCTCTCGAGCTCAGATGAAATGGACAATGAATCATCAAGTGACATAGAGGAAGATCCTGCTTTCTTGCTTGAGAATGCCAGTGCTTCACTGAAATTGGCAGGTCCTGATATAAACTGTAACAATCTTCCTATTCATGGCTCTAATGTTCAGCCAGAAGCATTCGAAGATATAGAGACTAAAACCTCAAAGCTTCAGCTTTCAAATTCCCCCTCATCTAGTCAAAGTTATAGTCGTAAGAGATCTGGGAATTTTAAGAGGCATAAAAGACAATGTAATACATGTGGATTCAATGGACTAGGTATAAACAGCAGTGACAGTGAAAATGATGACAGTCACAAGGTTGATATCCCCATTTCTTATATTAACAAAGCAAGTAACTGTGCAACCTTTTTTTGTAATCAAGGAAACTTTTGTGGAGATGGTGCTGCAGCATCTCAAGTAATGTTGGAGGATAATCAGTTGCCGCTTAATCGAGCCGGGAATAGCAATATTGCTCATCTTTCCCCACACCTCCCTAATTCCCCACCTGGGGCTGACTCTGAAATGCCTATATCCTCTGACCAATACTTCCTCAATGTTGGAGCCATTCCAGCTCCATCTGGTGTGGCAATTCTCCAAGGAGGACCAGGACGCTCTGTTAGTGAGCCGAGCCCAGCAGATGCCTGCAGTTTGTCAGCACACCCTGAGACATCTTCTTGCTCCACAACTGCTAGTGGTGGAGCATGTCACCAACAGTTCCAAGCCAATGGATACCCAAGCTCATCTTATCAGGAAGGAAATGAAAGTCTGGCAGAGAAGGTTGCTGAAAACGGTGGTCAGCTGATAGAAGGAGACTCTTACTCTGCCTCTTCTTACAATGCTGAAATGGTAAAATCCTTGTCATACATTTACAGTGGAAACCTCGTAAAACAAAATCAAGTAATTCGAATTTCTCATAAATTGAATTTTGCAAGAGGATAGGTTATTTTTTCTCTTTAGCTCTATTAAAATCATACTCATAATTTAAAGTGTTTCCAGTTTGATTTTCTTAATTCAAAGCCCAACCACTAATAGGTATTCCAAAAGTACTCTTTGTCAAGCATAATAATGTTCTATGCATAGTGCTGCTCAAAAAGGAAAAAGCTTTTATATAAAGAAAACAATAGGAGACTAACATAAATGCAGTTTTTCATTACTGTTTACTAATTTTAATACTTTTGTGCTTCAGGTGTATCCCATCTGTAATTTGAATCCTCTTATTTCGAGGTTTAGATCAAAGAGGTTTCCACTGTATTATTCATTGATGACTTTATCATAGTCTGTTACATCTGTTTAAATATGGTCTTGTGCTTGAAATTTCTGAAGTTTCCGATTTGGGCTGATGAAAATATCCACTCAAAATCAAAGGAAATAAAAGCATAGAAAGTTTTCACTTTTATAGTAGTAGACCAGTTTAGAGTATGCTCTCCAGTCTTAAAAATAGTCTGGCTGCATTATTCAACATGCAAATGGTGGTTCCTTGTTCATTCCTAATTACTTAAGTTAGTTTGAATCATTTATCACATCGAATTCCAAGTTGGAAACCTAGTACAACTCTAAGGGTAGAAACCTAGCTAATCATTTGAAAGTCAATACTAGAAGTTTAGTGATTACAATTTATTATGTTTGTGCAACAATTTTGTTCCTATATTATCATTATTATAATGACGGACACACACCCTTGCTGGTGTTGGGACACTTGTGACTCTTAGTTCTTAATTCATCGTAAATATGAAAAATGTTTGACAGGCTGCCATTAGTTAATTTACTGTTTCCAGTCATAGTGTTGGTCATAAACAGTCTATCTCTGGTTTTTCAAATACTAGGCAAACGTTAGCTCAGCTGTAAACTATTTTTTTTAGCTTTGAAAGTTTGCACATGTATGTAGTGACAGATTTTTATTGAGCCTGGACCTTATTCAAAATACACGTATGATTTTGCAAACAGTGCTACTACAGTTTATGATCAGAATGATTAATTTGATAAAATTTAGGAATCGAAACATATAATGTACATTGCAAAGATCATAAAATGAATCCAAAGGACCTTGTAAATGTGTTATTCTCTTGTTCATGCTAAACACAAAAACCTAAAGACCATTAAATCTTAACATGCTTGAAGATTTGTTCCAACAAAAGAAGCAAGCATCAAAGTCTTTAGCTAGCTGCTCGATAACAGTTTACCTTTGCAAACACATATTCAATGATCCATTTTTAATCTAATAAAAGAATTATGCAATGGTCTACAAAATTTTTATATTTTGCTTTTCAAGTTTTGTGATGACTTTGTTTAACTTGTATACTTTGTGTTTTTAAGCACAATACCACACGGACTGGGTCGTGCTGCATAAAGGAAATGGCAGCTGATGGAAGTAGTCCTGAGGACCCTAGTTTGAGGTTTGCACGCTTTTCTGTAATATTGAACATAATACCCCGATGATTTATGTGCTTATAACTTTTTGTTGACAATTATTCATCACTGTAATAGCATATTACTTTTATTTAAAATTACATCTTCATTTAAGTGCTGTTTCTATAATAAGGATTTAGAAGCTGTCACTTAGATCTTTTGTGTTTCATAAAAATTGCAATTTAAATACAGTATCTTGCTGCAGATCATAACCAAAGAAAATAAACAGTACTATTTTTCAAACAGAAAGTCTTTATAGATAAAAAAGCAAAAGCAAATAGATGTTTTCCAGCTCTTTTGTCTGTTCTTATTTCTTGTATAGCCATGATAGCAGTGATAACATTGATATGGTCTTGCTGCCAATGGAGGAAGAGATTGAGCCTGTGCTGCGTATGGGGAGTCTTCTCTGTGGTGGAGGAGGAGGAAGTGGGACTGGTGATTTGGACGCTGGATCAGCAGGTTTTTTATCACCAACTTTTCAGCATGGGACAGTGTCAAACTTGTAAGTATTCTAGAATGATAAATAGGAGTTAAAGAAAGAGTATCAATTAAAAATAGCAGTGTGTAGAGCAAATGTATGGATTCACTGAACTCAAACTAAAAAGAAAATATTAAATACACTTATTCTCAATGAGGAAAAGTGCCATTTGAAAATGGTTATATCAACTAAATAAAAATCTTTAAACCTAATATGCTGAAATATGTTATTCTCATTTGGCAACATGAACACTAACAAAACATTGTAAACAAAATGGCTTAATGTACAAGTTAATGCTTTGTTTGCTTGCATCAGATGTGAGGAATATGATGGGAGGTGTTCGTTAGACCAAGGGCACCTCAGAGGAGCAGTGGTAAGTGTTATCCTTTATCCTTTTTTAATCTAAAATACTTTTTTACATGTATTTCCTATGGACTCGCTGTTCCATATTGCGTAAAATAGTGGGTTTCCAAAAGTGGATATCAGCGTCACAAAAAAGGTTAAAGAGAAAAAAAATTGATTTTTCCCTTTAAAGGTTTGTTTGTGAAAAAAGAAAAGGATTGCGTTTCAGTTAGGTTGCAGTTTTTGCAATGCATGTTATGGTTTTCAACTGTCAAGCTCTGGAGGTCCTTGGGTGTTCAGATTAATGTTCAGAAAGAAAAAGAGTCTTGTAGCTTTTTCTCCACTCTTTTAAAATCAACTTAAATTATGTGCTTTGGACTGATAGAGCAGCTCTCATTGTCATTAATATTTAATTACAGTGGCAGAGCCTATCATTATGTAATGGATAAAAGCTATTTTTACTTCTTCGGTCTCTCTCTCTCTCTCTTTCTATCTCTTTTTTTTCCAAAGCTCTGGTTTAGCCTGAAACCTTTTTTTGTGCGTTTTACAGCCAAGCAAGGAATTCTATGAGCTGATCAAGACTGTCAGCACTACAGATAGCTATATGAGATTTTATGACAAGGATGGTCATGATGTACAAAGAGAGGTTGGTATTGAAGTAAAAGCAAAGTGTATGAGATACAGTGAAAGTACTCCAACCAAATGTTTTTTTTTAATTACTTCTTAGATTGATTAACATTGTAGTTTTGAAGGGGGAAAACTATTATAGATATTTGAAATAAAAAAGACGTTCATAATGGCTGCATCAGAAAGGCTGTTGTTGTTTTTTTGTCTCAGCGTGTCTGTGTCTCAGATGATGAACAATCCCATGAGGACTCGAGCAAGGCAGAGCGCTTGAGAGTAGATAGAGTCATGATCTGGAATGAATATGAGGCTTATGTGATGCAGTTCAAGCAGATAGCAGTTTCTGCCTGTGGGCAGACAGCTGTGCTCAACGTTTTGGTAAGTCTTTTATCTTTATTTCTAAATGGTATAAACTTGTGTAGAGTTTGAAAACTTGTCAGCTGGCCTTCAAATACAAAGCTTTAGCTTATTTCTCTTGTCTTCAATTATTTAAATTAATAAAGTCTTTATGTTAGTTGTTTTAAATTTAAATAGTATTCAGTTGCATTCATTGTGGATCGGAGCTGAAGAGATAGGTGTTAATTGTGGTTACTGTGAAGCACAGATAACATATTGAAAGTGAAAAATCTTATCAAAGTTTTCAAGGATCTCTGAGAAGTGTAATCTAACTTGACTTATAATAGACCTGCATTGTGTGCAGACAATTGTCAGATTTCTGACAATCACGGCCTGTCAGAATTTTTAATGGCAACAATTTATGTAACACCAAATTATTGGCGTGTCGGTAATCCTCCAATCTACCAGCGGCTAGCAGTCAAACATGACAGTCGATTGTTTGTATTGTCGAAAAAAATCAGCACGTATAATCCCCCTGACAACAATATTGTTCGAAAATTATTTTTAGTTCGGCCCACGTCATCGGGTTACTCTGCTATGATGGAAACTTCGCTGTCAAGTGTCATAAAACCAAGAAGTGTATCAATCCGAAGTTTGAATCGGGCATGCGCAGTTTGATAACTTTTGTTTTATCTTTCTTTATCTCGTGGTATTGCTCGAAAATAAACATTTAACTTTAAAGACTTGTTTCGCTAGTTCATAAAACCAAGAAGTGTATCAATCCCAAGTTTGAATTGGGCATGTGCAGTTTGATAACTTTTGTTTTAACTTTCTTTACCTTGTGGTATTGCTCGAATATAAACATTTAAGACTTGTTTCCTTTGTTCACTTTGAATGCAATTTTGTAACCAGCTTAATGGATTATTGTTTAGGGCTGCCACTCATCCGCAGATTTTGCGGTGATCGTCAAATAGCCAATCAGTTCACTTTGAAATTTTCACTAAACTGCCAAAGATTAAAAAAGTTTCCTCTTTTAATTTTGAGATTTAATCAATATTCGGCATGGTGACGGGTGCGAATAACTTCTGACAATCTTATTAAGGCTCACATGCAGGTCTATTATAATCCATGCTAATTAGGATGGGTTGAAGGGAGGAATTAAGCGATTAAATGACAAAATCCTTATGCTTTGATAGTATTAAAATTTAGTTACAATGGAGAATCAAGATGGCAAGAGAAAGAGAAAAAATTTTCTGACTGCAAAATACATAGACTAATGAAATTTCTTTTACATGAAATATTGTTCTATTATTATTTTATATTTATATATTATATTATTATTATTTTGTATTTATATATTTTTTTCATTATTTTATATTTATATATTATATTATTTTATATATATATATATATATCATATTATATA
>RQTK01001339.1:58431-88292 GCA_003991915.1 Elysia chlorotica | reverse complement strand
TATATATATATATCATATTATATACTTATTATTATTACCACATGATTTTGTAAAAAAAAAATTTTCCGAGTTTTTTCTGCTAATTTTATTTGATTATAGTCATTTCCAACTGCATTGGATTTTTTATTATTCTTTCCCCCCTTTAAAGTCATTGAAATTTTTTAAAATCTCTTCTTGGGATGATTTATGTGCTTGATTATTTGCAGAAAGCCTTGAAGATACCTTGTGAAAAATCTTCAGTTTGTAAAGTGATTCAAGGAAGTTTAAGGAAAGAAGATGCCGATATTCCAGAATATCTCTTTTCCAGAGCTGTAGCAGGTGACAATTTGTTATTATATTATTGAATGATAAATATGATGTGATCATCAGCACATCACCTTTATAATAATTTATTATGTAAAGAGAACATTCTTTTTATGAAGGTGTTTTTGAGAAATGACTTCTGACTCTGCATATATTTTCTTTTGTGAATTTATTCCAGTTTTAGACCATAATTCTAAATGGTTTGGAAATGGGATGATAATTTATGGTCTTTTTACGCCTATACAGATACAACCCATATTATTGTTTTTTGTTTGGTCTGCAGGCACTACTGCCGAGGAGCTAATGTCTGGCATAGAGACTTTGAGTGGTGGCACAGTGGGTGGCAGGTTTTTTGCATTTTGGCCTCTTCGGAAAGTCAAACTGTTGCAGTGGCTTGCCTACTGGATGAAGAGAGGTTTGTATTTGAGCCATTCTCATACGATCATGGCAGGTCTGATAGGCCAACTTTACACCTTGTCTTAAATCAACCTTTCAATAAAATACAAATTTGTTTACTGTGGGAGATTTATTGCTGAGATAGTTAAGTTTTAGTTTAAGCCTCATGATTCCCTGTAGAACATAGGGCCGCGGAAAATCCCCTCCACCGAAGTCGACTCTGGCATTTCCTCTTTAGCTCAGCCCATGTACTACAGTGGTCTATGCCCAAGAACCCGTCCCTCGGGAGACTAGAAAAGCGGGTTCTTATGCGGCCTATATGGTTACATACACCTTGAGTAATTGTTCAGGACCCACCTACTCTTCAGTGATTGGATGCCCAGTCTGTCGTAACTTAAACAATTGTGCCCACCTATGATTCTCAGTCTAGAGCAGACAATTGGGAGGGAAGAAGAGATGGAGAAAGAAAAGAAAGAAGAGAGAATGAATAAAAAAAAAAGAGAAAGAGATAGGAGAGAGTCGGGAGAAGAGTTGTATAGAGATAAATAGAAACATAGAGGGTGAAAGAGAAAGAAAGAGTGGGAGTGAAAGGAAAGAGGAAAAGAAGAAAGAATAAGGAGATAGAGAAGGGGTAGGGGTAAAAGATCCGCATGTGCCGCGTAACAAAGAGATGTCGGAAGGAAGATTTCTCTGATCTTCTTACATGGATGTAGCCTAGTCTACTGTTTATAAAGGTCAGCATACCCTCTCCTCTTACCCACCTGATCGCATGTATTCAGATAAGCATGGCGCTCCTATCAGTCTTAGATCACTATAGAAATAATCACCAAGGTGGGGAAGTGAAAAATAACGTGTTAGCTTGACAAATGATTTTTAAAAAATTATATCCGGCTCTGTTAAAACGTGTTCTTACACTTTATTCAAGGCCAAAAGCGGGAGGAAAGGGGTGTTAATTAAAGAGAAAGAATTGTGTTTTATAGTGCAAGCAGGTTTGAAGACGGAGTGGGTTCGTAAGTGGAGAGTTCTCACGCAGAGACCACTGTACCAGCAGCTTTTATCTTGGCATCGGTGCTTCGCCGCAAAGTCTGCTTCGGGCTTACCTTGTGATGTTTGATACAGGCTTTTGAAACGTGTGGGTTATCCAACCCCATTTGCGTTTTCTGATCTCCATCTTAATGGGGGGATTTGATTCGTTCTGTCGACAGTTCTTTGTTCGGGATAACTTCAGGCCATCTAACATTGTCATATTGAGGATGTTTCTTAGGCATCTGTTGGTGAATCGTTGCAGTTTATGGCTGTTGGTCTTGGTTACACGCCATGTTTCTGAGCCATAGAGTAAGACCTATTTTAGGTTGGTATTGAAGATTCGGATCTTGTTTCGTACCGACAGAGCTGTAGACCTCCAGATTGGTCTAAGGGTATTGAAAGCGCATAGGGCCTTATTGATTCGGCATCTGGTGTCCTTGTCTGTCCCCCCGTCTTTACTTACAACTCTGCCAAACTTGTCAACCTCTTTGATGTTTCCCTGATGCAGCTGCAGTGGGCCTGCCTGTCTGTTATTGATTCATATGGCCTCAGTTTTTCCTATATTTATCTGTAGTCCAGTCTTCCCTGCTCCTTCTGACACACGATATGACCTCTCTTGTGCATTTTGTTGTCTTGATGAGAGAAAGTTGATGTCATCTACGGTCTTTAAAGTCAAGATCCTACAGCTGCCTCATGAAGGTCCACTGGATACCCGTCCTCTGGCCTGTAGTTGACTTTCGCATAATCCAGTCAACCATCATAAGGAAGATTGTCGGCTGTAGAACAAACAAACCTGGTTGACGCCAGTTTTGACGTTGAAGGGTTCCATTAGTTTACCATTGTGGATGGCTTGACAAGTGGTGTCTTTATAAAGTTATTGCTGAGAAATTAAAAACAAAATTGTGTTGGTACATGCCCAAAATTTTGAACACATCTTACTTGATCTCATATTTTGCCATTAAAAATGTCACACAAAATAGCAGTGTTCCTAAAACCTTTTTTCTATTACTTGTGTTTCTATTAGGAATAAATCTTTTATGTTTTCGCATCAAATTTTACAGTTTGGCACTTAAAATTGGTAGAAAATTCGGCACAAATTTATTATAGACCTAATCTTTCAATCACCCTTCCGACATTATAATTTGTATAACTCAAAAAGCTAGATTTGATGTTGTAGATCTACGATATCAAAGGCCTTTCTATTGTTCTTAGCTCTTTCTTGGGATGTTTGCTATAAATAGAGCATGTTTTTTTGTTTTTTTTTATACACTCAGGGGCAACCAGCGCTTCACTTAAATATAATGCAAAATTCAACCAACAGATTCGATCATAAGTACCATTGGAATCAGCTGTGTATAAACGATGTTCTTCGGTCTTGGGTTTCTTATCCTCGTTTATGGTTTTCTTTTCTTTTAGTTACTGTCCTTTCGATTACTGAAAAGAAAAATGAAAAACTATCACCAAACCATTTTTAAAAAGAAGTCTAGAGCATGCGTTTACCATTTAACGAAAATGTTAAGGTTTAAAATTTAGCTCAATTGTGACATTTTTGGCTTTATCTTTTGAAAATAAATCA
The DNA here is from genome assembly GCA_003991915.1 of Elysia chlorotica. Classification (NCBI taxonomy): domain Eukaryota; kingdom Metazoa; phylum Mollusca; class Gastropoda; family Plakobranchidae; genus Elysia; species Elysia chlorotica. Next base: position 84,991 of record RQTK01001339.1, on the reverse strand, counting down.
TTTACAGAAAATGTATAAAACTTGCAAAAACAAAACAAAAACAAAATATAATATTGCGCTCAATGGTAATGAGATAGGTTTAAGAAAATATAAATGTCAAATTGAATGATCCCAAAAAAAGTTGTTTGTGGCACATAAAAAAAGTAAATCCTTTTATCAAAAGTAAATCCTTTTATCAAAAGAAGTCAAAATATCAATATAACTTATTTTTTGAAACAAGACTATGTTAAAAACTGTCTTGTAAAAGTACAGTGGAACACGTTTAAACCGAAATTTTAGGGGGTCTAATTTCAATTTCGGTTTAAACATATTTTGGTTTAAACATAGTCAAGATAAAACGGAAAAAAAAAACGAAAGGGGCACAAGCCATGAAATTTGAATTAAAAATTGGGTAATATCCCTTCTTGGAACACATGTTAAATGACTTTCGCCAAGCATAGTAAAGGATGTTCATTTTGTTTTTGTTTTTTGTTTTTGTCTTTTCTTGCTTTGTGTGTCTGTGTTTCTCTCTCTCTCTCTCTCTCTCTCTCTCTCTCTCTCTCTCTCTCTCTCTCTCTCTCCCCTCTCTCTCTCTCTCTCCCCTCTCCTCTCTCTCTCTCTCTCTCTCTCTCTCAATCTCTCTCTCCCCCCTTTCAATTTCAAGGCACCCTTGACCCCTCGTCCTAGATCTAGTAACCATAACAATGCGTGTGCCACAGACAGTGATGAGTGATGCAACAATGTTTGCTTGTGCTTCGCACATTCGGCGGTAAAGACTGTTGGGCTAGGTCTAGATGGCACGCGCTGATCAGTGTGTACTGTAAAAAGGGATGCAACAATGTCTGCTTGGCTAAAAACATTAATTTTTAGTGTTAGAGACTGCATAGGCCTAGGCACAGGTGGCTCACGAAGATCAGCGTGTAAATGTAAGCCTATTGGTGGCGCTGATTAGCAAGAGAGGGGTGAAGGTGGGCATTGTTAGTGATAGATTAGATGACTCATGACTGGCAATAAGGGAGGAAAAGGTATGTCCGAATACGCTGATTTTTCGAGAAACTCTACCACCCAGCGGCATGAAGTTAGTCATTTCTTTTCGGTTTAGCGATAGTATGCTGGCCGACGGTTTCGGTTTACCGTATGTTTCATATAAGGAAAAGAGAAGGAAAACCGCAATTATTTCGATTTCTTTTCGGTTTAGCCGTTTTTTCGGTTCAGCCGTTTTCGGTTTAAGTGTGTTCCACTGTATATGTCAAGAGCACAACACTTAAGAGTACACCTACTCAAAAAAAGTTGTTTGTGGCACATAAAAAAAGTAAATCCTTTTATCAAAAGAAGTCAAAATATCAATATAACTTATTTTTCTGCACAGCCTAGTACAATGCAACATTTACAACATTAAATTTTATGTATTGGAAAACAAGAAAAGCTATTTCAAATCACAATGCAGGGTTTAATATGTCTAAATTGTGGAAAATAATCAATGAGAAGTTTAACATCAAACTATTTATCATAAGTAGTAAAGATTTGATAGATACTTTTGTTTTTTTAGGTGCAATTCCAGTGGCAACTTTAAACTTGCAACAAGGTCCACATTCAGTGTGGCAAGTACCAGACTCTTGGCATCACCAGATGGTATATGGTGTGAGTCATCAAGGTAATGTTCATTTCCCTTTTCCTTAGCAGTGTCGGGAATAAAACATATTTCTGCTATAGCCTATAAAAAGGTTCATTCTCTTGTTTCTTTTACATGTCAAAATTAGTTTTACATTCCATAGTTTGTCTGCCATAAAGGTCTTTTTTTATTTGAATGTCAAAATGAGTTGAAAATAATGATCAGTGTATAACTGGTAGAGCGGAGGTTTTATGTTATCTATTACTGATGTATACGTTTAAATTCACCAGAACCCAATGAAAAAGAACAGAAAGTGTAAGAATAACAACAGTCCTTATTTTTAACAAATAACACAAAATGTTGGAATTACAAATTCCTTGAAAATCTTTGTTTTTTCTCACTGTTTCCGCCCTCTTATTTGTTTTGGAAATGAAGAGAACCTGAATCAATTAACCCTGCTAGTAACCATAAGTTTGACAATAGATCTAGGCTAAAGCCATCCCAAGCCCCAACATAAAAAGAAGCAAAAATTGAGAAAATGTGATAACAGTACATAATACATGTATAGAAGAATATTTTAAATTTTACAGAATACAAATGAATTCTAGCAGGAGAATCATATTTCTCAAGTAAAATTGAACCTTCTTTTTACTTTTTTGCTTTGTGTTTTTGTATAGTTTTACATCGATATGTCCAAAAGTGGAAAGTTTTAAAAACAAAACAAAATAAAAAGTAAATATCATTTCAGAACCGAAATAAAAAAATATTATTTGATATATCAATTAATACTAAACAAAACAAAAACAACTGATATATGAACCATTCTCATAACAGAGAAAAGGATTGAGTGAGCAGGTGGTTTATGTTTTCATTAAAGTTTTTCTGTATTTGTCCTCAAAGTTGCTAGTATATCCAATGCAACTTTCCTTTGTGGCTGAATGAAGTCTATGTCTTGTCTCATATTACACATGTATTCTGCAGGTCTTTACTTGACCAACCCACTTGAAATAGTGTCTGAGCGTTCTGCCATGAAGCAATTAAGTAGTGACTCTGTGCTGATGGTGCGGCGTCAGGATATCATCTCACGTTTCAGGAAGACAACAGACCTAGGGGAGCTTCTGGGACACGCAGATCCCAGATGGAGCACAATGAATGTTCTGGGTAAGCTTGACTCTCAGAGATGTGATTTTGCTTGGAGAAGCTTCCTTTAAAATCACAATTTAACTAAATTTGGTCCCTTGTTCTTGACAGAGTGTTGGGGAACCATGAGTTGGTCCTGATTGCACTAGGCAAACAGATTTTGTGAGGAAGGTTGCATTTACTTTCAAGAGCCTCAGCTACACATTTCATGCTGGGTTGATACATGGGGGCCCAGGAAAAAAAATTATCCTTGCCTGGGAAAGACCCACCTTTCGGAGGGTCCAATTCCCTGACCATTGGGCCTACTGCATCCCCAAAATCATATATAATGGGAATTAAAAAATATGTATATATGTATATCTAGTTGAAAGTAGAGACTCTGCAGTTAAATCACAGAGGATTCCAATAGAATTGTATGCAGGGGCCGAAAGTGGGAATGAGCCAGAAATATTTTATGAGAGCAATATTTCTGTAGTTAAGTACAGCATTATATTAATTCTAGACTTGAGAAATTTTACTTGAAATATTACTACTTTTAGAGACCATCAAGTGAATCAAGTTTCTTTTCAAGAATGCCAACTCAGCAAGATATTTTGATGAATCGTCTTTCATGCATTTTATCTGAATGTCCATGCACACATGTAATACTTGGTTGTCTTTTTCTAGGTCAGGTAGTAAATGTCCTGCGAGAATTCAACATGCCCAGTGTTCCTGGCTACCGACTGCAAGTGACATCCCATGTTAGCATTCCCGCCTGCTACAAGGCTGGAATAACTCTCTTCATGCGCAAAGACAAGGCTGCATGGACAACTTTGCTTAATTCTCCTGATTTGCCCATTGATATTCAAAGTTCAAGTCCAAAATCTGACACTCAGGAGTCTGTAGTTGGTGCTGGAGCTTTGTGCATGTGAGATGTCTATGGACTCGATGTGTTGAGAATAGTTCTATGAGCAGTTTCAAAGAAATGTATTTAAAGAATTAATTATCCTGGTACTGTTAAGTACTTATGTACAAACATTACTATGATCACATACATCTATATATATATATTACGTTGTACTGATATCTACTTTTTAAAGGTCTTAATTGCTTAATGCTACCGTCTCATTAGCCTAGTAAAGTATGAAATTTGTGGACCACCAGACCGTTTTGGTATAGATTTCTATCTCTAGTTAGATTAAAGATAAGATTTAGATGGCACTGGCATAATTTTGGTCTACTTTTGAATAGGTTATAAATCTACCACTTGATCCTGAGCAGACATTATAAACAACAAGTCCAGATAAATGATTTTCATTCCTAGATTCCGTAACAGACAATTGTAATACATTTAATATGAATAGATCTGTCCATGGTCTTATGAGGGTGGCGAAAAAAAGATATTAGGTGCAGTCAATGTTGGTGATATCAACTCGATGTCTACAGAAAAGAAAGAAAAAAGATTAGTACACATAGTTTGTGCAACACATCAGGTCCACTAGTCAGATTTAGATGGGTTACCTTCAGTGTGATATGAATAAACATTGTCGAAATTCTCCCTTTTCCATACCAGTGTATGCATTTCAATTCTGCTTTTTACAATTTGAGATCAGGATGATGAAAAGAATTGTTTGTTGTTATGGACTTTTTTTTTAGCAGTTCTTAACACAAGGCATTATTCAGATTTTTTTGGACAAATTCAGATTTTTTGACAGAATCATTCAGATTTTCTGTTCTTGGGGTGTGGCAGGTCTGTACATTGAAGATTTTCAAATTGACCCAGGCTGATAAAGACTGGGAGAGATGAATAGCTATTCCTGACAATAGACTGTAGTATAGCAGAAGGTTTATTGTTTATATTTTTTATTTGGTTATCACACTATTTCATTGAAATTTATCAGAACTCATATAAATATTATGTCTTAGGTTAATTTGGAAATACTTCCTTTTGTTTTAATATTTGTATTTTAAAGTGTACATTATGTTCAACAAATTGTTGTCAAAAAGAATACCAAGCAACGTTTTAATGTAAGATTTTATGGTAGAAAAGTTGGTCTCTGGTGCTTGAGACCTGCATCAAATTTTTCCTTAATGGCTTAGTTATAACAATTTATTTCTAAAATCAAGATTTTCTTATTCCCTACAAGTATCATAAGATTGATAAACAATAGCTTGGCTTTTAGATGATCTACCTTTGTAGTGTTTTTTTTTAAATTTGCATTGAGGTACCTTTCAGAAAGGTGCTGGTCATTGGCAACTGAACATTTTTCATTTGTTGATCTTCCCATCTTTTTAATGATATGTTCAAAGATTTGTGTTCATACTCATTTTACCACAAGATTGTAGCACATTTGAAGCTTATTTAAACATTTTTCTTTTTTCTTTTACAATACTCAACACCATGACACAAATGTATATTTTCTTGCCAATTGTATTACTATTTTAAGTTTTGTTCCTATCTGTCATATGCCACATTATTTTGTGCTTTTGTACTCGCTATCATTTTTACAACAAAATTAATAAATATGTTAATACTTTAGTCTTCGTTATCTTCATGATACCAGTCAGGCCTACTGCTGTATTAATTTTCACCATCTATTGAGAGGTTCTTATTGGTTTAAGACATGCGTTTATTGCCTAAAAATTATTCTTTCTCTTTGTATAAGGGGGCAAACTGGCAGAAGTGGTAGGGAGTTGGTCTCCGAAACCCATGATAGGTAAAAAATGTGTTTGTCTAAATGGGTCAGTGTCAGCATAATGTGACCGGCTAAGACAGGAGGTCAGGTCTCCCCACCCTGTCTTGTGTTTAGTAGCAAATAAAATTTATGTCAGTCTTGAGGCCTGTCCACAGTAAAGCTTATATAGTGCTGATGTTGGGCATTAAGCAGACAACTTGACTCAATAATTCTCTTTGTATGATGAACTGCTTCTGCAGGTTTGTTTATCACATTATAAACAGTGTTTACGTAAGAAAACGTGTCTTGTTGCATATTTGATCAATTGTAGCACACACAGAATAATTATTGAATTTTTATCTGTTCCTGTTTAAGTAATGCACAATTTCAACATCCAACTGGTTTCTGTTCTGCAAATTAGGGCAGTTATGCACGAAAAAAGTGTCTTTTTTTTTTTAGCATTCCAATTGGGAAAACAACAAATACAATCTCATTGTTACAAATAGTTAATTTTACTTGTAACTTTATACTTGAGTTTCAAGATTCCTTAAGTCTATACATCCAGCCAGAGTCTAGTTGAATTTTTTAGTTTAGTTTTTCTTAGTTCAGCTTTTCTCTAATTATATTTGCACAATCAAAAAGCTGATACCTTCAAGTACCAAGAAGTTTGTCTCTGGATGCAGCTTCCCCCAGTTAGTACCTTGACAAAATAGCTTGAGAAGTCTGCATGTATCCCATGTATGGTGAGATTCGTTTATCAACATCTGTGCTGTATTAACTAAAGCTTTGAACCACAACTACAGCTAATATCTACAAGGCACAAGCCTGGAAGTCATTTGTAGCCTACATAGCCTGAAAACTTAATTTATTTTTACTGTCTATAACCTGTTCGTTACAATTTTTTAGTACTTGCAAAAATAGTTAATTTGTTTAGTTGTCACCTTTTCTCCTCATAGATCACCTTACAGATTGGCTTTAGAACAATCTTTTTCTTTTTATATCTTTCTTTTTTTTCTACATCTTTATTCCTTATAATGTTATAAAATTTTACAATTTTTATGATACTCTTAGCTTTTTAAAGTCAGATTTGAACTGTCAATTCCTGATCACATTCTGCTTTTTATTAATTTTAAATGAAAAAAAAAGTAAAATAATGGTAAATGGACTCTCTAGTCTAAAGAATTAGAAATCTTGTCTTCCATAGAGGAAATTTTATATTTTTAACATATGATAAGATACTAAATCATATATAATAATGCTTCAAAAACACAGTTTCTATTTAATAGTTCCATTTAATATGGGAATATCTGGTGCTTACAAATACAATGCAAGCTTCTCTTAATCATTGTAGAATCATTCATAGATTTTTAATTGTCAAGGATTAATTCTTGCATGCATCAAAGTGTTCTTGAATTAAAAAAAAATTTTTTTAGATAAAATATCTAATACAATTTTGATATTATGGGTTCGTCTTGCTGCAGCAAGTTGTATCATTTTGAGTTGGTAATATTGGGACATTTGGAAATGTAAATTATGCTTGTAAATATATAAATAATTATTAATATAAAAAAATAATGTAAATACATTATCACGCTAAAATTCATCGACTGTTATAAACAAAGTATTGATATGTATTGGATTGCCATTTTGAATACAGTGTACACTGAACATTGCTTGAATGTTACATTAAAGAGCAACCAAACCATTTTTCTGTAGGTTTTCATAATTTTTTTGTCATCATCATCATCATTGTCTTGTCTTTGTGACAAAATTTAACCCCAAGATCTAAGATGCCTTAAACCAATATCTATAGATATGTTGTCATTAAATTTTTACACCCTTATCCTGATGTAGAGGTTTTTACAAAAAAAACATTTTAATGTTTTGTTATTTTTTTAGAGGCATCTATACATGTAGATGTTTGTGGTTGAAATTATTCAGTTCTATTGTAAGCTGCATTTACAAAAATAATAGACGATAACTACATCAATCAATATCAAACTGCAATTAAAAAAAGATTGTCCAATACTACATATAGGCAATAGGTAAATGTTATGTTTTGACGTTGCCTACATCAAGTAAGGGTTCTTACGACCCAAGGTGAGTATGTTCAGCCTAAAAGAGTGCCTTCTGAAAAGTGAGAAACAAAATGGTATTTAATTTGTCCATCTAACGTAAACCTATTTTCTATCTGCCAGGGTATTGCTTCGTCTGTTTGCCTTTCTCTTTGTCTGTCTGTCTCTGTCTCTGCCTCCCCCCTTATATAACCATTCCCATTAAATTTTACTTTGTAGTAACAAGTAATATTCAGCAGATAGATAAATGAAGTAGATAAGTGAATGTATTCAAATAAAAAATAAAAAACAAACAGAAAAACCAAACAAAAAAACAACTCAGACAAGCTGCGCCTCGTTGAAACTGAAACTGGAATCATCTGGTGTCTCTCTCTCTCTCTCTCTCTCTCTCTCTCTCTCTCTCCCCTCCATTTTTCTTGTATCTCTTTCCCATTATATTTTACTTTGCAGTATAAATAACAAGCAATCTTAGGCAAGTGGATAAAGGGAAGTAGATAGGTGAATTTATTTAAAGAATAAAAAAAAAAAGTCAGTGTTGCTACGCTTCGGTGAAACTGAAACTGGAATCGCTCCTCTCCTCTCCTCTCCTCTCTCTCTCTCTCTCTCTCTCTCTCTCTCTCTCTCTCTCTCTCTCTATCTATCTATAGTCTCTTCCCTTTTATCTCTTTCCCATTAGATTTTAGTTTGCAGTATGCATAACAACTTACCTTTAGCAGAGAGATAAAGGGAAGTAGGATCAACTTTATTGACTGCAGCAAGCAGCAGCAAGTAGTTTTAGTAGTAGTAGTAGTAGTAGTAATAATAGTAGTAGTAGTAGTAGTAGTAGTAGTAGTAGTAGTAGTAGTTATAATAATAATAATAATAATAATAATAAAAGTTGGTGATGTTCCGCCTCGGTGAAACCGAAACTGAAACTGCTCTCTCTCTCTCTCTCTCTCTCTCTCTCTCTCTCTCTCTCTCTCTCTCTCTCTCTCAATAATTATAGTGATTGAATCGAATCGTCCATAATCATACATGTACTCAGTGGCGTCGGGTGGGTTGGAAAACGCACGTGCCTGCCCAGTGTCCAGTGACATATACGTTTTCCGGCTAGAGCAACTGTAAAGTAAAACAAATAATGCAACCCTTTGTATTCGTCGACAGATGTAAAAAGCCCACCAAAATACATTACTGTTTCACTTTCAGCAAATGATTCACATTATGATTTATGAGCCGTACTACTAAGAAATACTAACCCATTTCTGACTGCTTAAAGAAAGCATACTTACCATTCGAGAAATAATTTCTCTATGGGCAGATTTTCTCCTCTCATTGTGACCACGTGAAGTAAACCCATTCATTCCATGTAATTTGAATTATAATGGATTCAATGATTTTGCCTCATTCTGATAATGCTATTGGTTAGATTTTCATAATGAGCAATCTTGTGATCAGGCTATATCCTGAGCTGACTTGTGTGGCAATTATAATTTATCGTTTTATTATTTACACTCAAAAGGGCGACGCAGCAGACGTACTGTTTGTGATCACTTTTCACAAAGTCTTTTAAATTAAGTTTCGTTAATCAATCTTTGCAACTACTGATTCTGTGATAAATCAACGAAGGCCCTGTGTATAAAGAATATTAATCCCCTGTTTAAAGTTTACTGTTAAGCCAAACTGGATTAAAAGTGTTTTTTTTTTTTTTTTTACGTTTTAAGACTTTTAAAGAATGAAAAAAAAAAACAAAAAAAAACAATGACTACTTGCTAGCAGGGCGCCAACTTCTTGACGCAATCAGGCAACAATACTGACGTGGTTATGTCTCTTCCTTTAAAATCTAGTCCAACAAAATTTGATAAAATAATGCTCTATCTGTCATACACATAGGTGAAAAACGTATAAATCTGTATTATTTCATCAGCAGTGCAAAAAGCGAGAGGATGCACTGTAAAAACTTTTTCAGGCTATTGAGTCAGGCCATGCGCCCAGTGGTAAAATGTAGGCGAGGGCAGAATTGAAGGCAGTCCTAAAGCAGTCTAAAAAAATGACTTTGATGTTAGACACTAGGAACTGCTGTTGGGATAAGTTAAGATATACACGTTGCATTTCTAATTGTATCTGTGGGAACATAAAGTTTGCGCTTAAGGAAGGTCAAGACCCAATCCAATGAGTTGCTCCCTAACATTTTTTTCCCGAGCGCCGTGGTGTTTGAAAACGATGGCTTGTAGTAGCAATCCATTGTAAAAATATCCCAACCAATAACATGTACACGAACTTTCCAATAACAGAAAGCGAGATCTGACAGGACCTGGGCGGGCCTGCCGTGAGTGGCTGAGTGCGGTGATGATAAAACTGAAGGGTCGTCGGTGATGATAGTTTGTTATTAAGCTTATCATGATCTATAAAGTCACAGCCAATAACCAAGTTAATTTGAGTTGGAAATAAGTTAAAGAAGATATGAAATAAATTGAGCAATAGTAATGCTTGACTGGCAGAAGCCCCAAGCCCGGAGCCAGACGACGCCACTGATTGTACAGTAGGCGTTGGGATCTATTTCTTGGCGAAGTCAATAATTTCAGTATTCCTCCGCTTCCAGGAAAACCTTACATGACTAAAAAAAGGATTCAAAGGGTAATTTCCTAACCCAAAGTTTACGAAACTGGTGTAACGAGTCGTCGCACTCAGGGACCTGGCGATCTGAAGACAAGATTTAGAAGCAACTCTTCGATTTCTAAATTATGTTTTGAGGTAACGTTGTCATAATTATTAGTAAATGATAATTGATAATCATGGCGATTCCATTTATTTAGACCTAGATCTAGATCTCGATCTTGGTAGTAGGTACAATGCTTTTGCTTATGTTGTATTAGTTGTATGTAAGTGGATGAATGGATTAACATTGTAAGGCGCCTAGGGCCCACATTGTGGGGAGTGGGCGCCCTATAAATGCCATTATTATACTGTTAAAGAGCCCAGTTACGCTCTTGAAAATTCATGATGATACAATTAGGTATACCGCATTATAATGGAGACATGTGGCTAACGTCTGACAATTATATGGTTTAGTAAGCCTAGGGTTTAATTTTGTCTATCTTTCACATCTAAGATGTGGATTCGGAAAATAAAATCTAAAATTGACATTTAATAAACATTTATTGCGAGACTCTAATGTTTTATTCGATGATCGGCAAGCAAGCGTTGTTTGTTTAAAAATGTGTCCTAATGTATGCCTGCCTTGATTTTGTGACACCATTAGGCCTAATTCCTGTTGACAGTATTGATTCCTATTTTTGCCTCAGTAGGGGTACTTCCCTTTATAATGAAGATTAAAGAGACTGCCATTTCATTTGAAAAAAAAAATGACTTCCCCAGATTTGACTATGATTCAGCTTTCTTAGCTAACTTGTGCTTGATAGTGCTCCTAGATAATAAAAACAGCAACAACAAACAAACAAAAATTGCAGGTATTGTTAGCTTTTTAACCAAGTATGGTATGTTGAGAACTTTTATAAGAAGGCAGAAATTTTAATTTTAATTTCAAGTTAATCGGTTTAACATGTACACACACTTTCCTCGAAGTTTACATAAACCCTATAGTGATCCATTTATTTCAGCTTTATTTTGGTGAAGAGAAAACAGCAGTAATTTTAATAACAATAATAACATTTCCAAGGGTCCACACGTATATGTCTACACTTAAAAAGACCCAACACAATTCAAACCAGCACGCTTCTGCTATGATCGCATCAATTAAATCGTCTGTGCAGAACGAAGACATAATATGACCGAGGCCCTTTTCCTCTCAAATAAGATAACTAATATTCTTAAGGTTTAAGTATTGTGTAAAACAGTCTATTAACCCATTGCTTGCTTGGTGCGATGAATGTGCTTATAAAACTTTATGTTTCTATGTACACCTTTTACTACTACATTGTGCTACTACTACTACTACTACTACTACTACTACTACTACTACTACTACTACTACTACTACTACTACTACTACTACTACTACTACTACTACTACTACTACTACTACTACTACTACTACTACTACTACTACTACTACTACTATGATAGAGAAAAGCAGTCCAACAACTATAGAGGCTTCGCTGAGTTAGACCTGTCCAATTTTATTACAGAGCGTAAACAAACTAGTTTCTCTATAGGATCCCTAAGGATTCACGTTAGTCTGAATGAATAATAGAATTATGATACAGAAAAGCAGTCCAACAACTATAGAGGCTTTAATGGACGGAGCTAGACCTAGGGACCAAATAATGACGCTAGCGAGCGAAAAACGTGAATCTTTAGGGATCATATAGAGAAACAAGTTTGTTTTAGCTCTGTAATACTCTTGGACAGGTCTAACTCAGCGAAGTACGATTTCTCAGTCAAGGCAAGTCCTTTGCCAGGAGCTTTCATTTTTGTGAAAGCCGATGGCAGAGTGGTTAAGCACACTGGTCTTCGCCTTGGCAAGGCGAATTGGTGCCGAGTAGAAGGTGCGGATTCGATCCCCGTCCATGTCATCAGTCTGAAAAAAAAGTGTCTACTTGTCTTATCTGTTGGCCTCAAGCTAGATCTAGGTTTGTGGCTGTCCCTTCTAAACTACTATTACTACAACAACTACTGCTACTACTCGGCTGAGACAGGAGTCATGGTATCCCTGCCCTGTCTCGTGTGTGGAAGCACATACAATAAAAATTGTCAGACGTGCGTTTTGGGGCCCGTCCACAATATAGTCTATATAGTGCTGATGCTGGACGTTAAAAACCAACTCAACTCAACTCAACTCTACTACTACTACTACTACTACTACTACTACTACTACTACTACTACTACTACTACTACTACTACTACTACTACTACTACTACTACTACTACTGCTACTGCTGCTGCTGCTGCTGCTGCTGCTGCTGCTGTGAGAAAGTTGAGACGCAATTTAGAGGAACCAAACAGGACACATCACCATTTGGCAGACAGCAGCTTGTATTGTGTCAACATTTTAAAATCTATTGTCTCTATGTATTTCCTGGATTAAAATATAGCAAATATACGAAATAGAATTCTAATAACTTACGACTGTTTATTGAAGGTTTACTGTACCATTCTAGAAACGGATCTTTTATTTTTTATTCTTCATGTTACAAAATTAATTTTATCGAGTTAAATTTGTGTCCTTAAATTCTGCCCAGAATGTAAAGCAAAACCATTTCTCTATTATTTCACAGAAAACGTTTTTTACGCGTGTTAACAAAAGCGACCGTTGCTGATCCATATTACCTGAGAAAAATGGATCAAATTAAGAATAGTGTCTCCTCCCATCAACAAAAAAGTTCTGAACCGGATAACAGAAAGCGATCTTGTTCAGAAAAAGGGATAAGTGGTGTGAAATTTGAAAATAGTCATAACCAAGATCCTGCTTATCCAAAACTAGCTAAAAGCTCTACCGGCGATGGTTATGCACTGAAGGCACAGAAAGCTGATTTTGCAGGTATGAGCCGGGGTTCAGATAACCAGAATGAAATTGAGGAGTCATTTAGTAAGGTTCCAACTGCAGGTCAAATGTTGGTAAGGGCAGCAAAATATGGAGACTTGATGGCACTTGATCAACTGCTGGAAAAACGACAACAGAAGGGGAACCAACGATCTATCACACAAAACGATCTCAACACCGCTCTCCTGGAGGCGTGCAAGGAGGGTAGAAAGTTCATCGTTCAGAGGCTGGTCAGATCAGGGGCGGATGTAAACACGAGAGACAATGAGAGATGTACTACACCTTTGCATGTAGCAGCACAACAAAACTTTGTGGACATTGCTGACTTTCTACTCGACAGACATGCCGACATCAATGCAAGTGATTGGCAAGGGAACTCAGCCCTGATTCTTGCAGTTCACAGATCAGGAAGTTCAGACATTCTAAACTTGCTTCTATCTCATGGTGCCAAGATTGATCATAAAAACTCTCAAAGCGTTACAGCATTAATGAAAGCAGTTGAAGTCATGGATATTGACGCCATAAAGATTTTAATGTTATCCGGATCAGATGTTCAGCATAAAAATGGGAGTGGATTAACGGCTCGAGATATTGCTGCTGAAAATGGCATTGCTGATGTTTTGGGGTTCTTAGAAAAGGAAACTGAGGCCCATTTGAACCATTCTTATTCGCCTGAGTCCAGCTGTGCCCTTTCTTCAGCGGCTATAAACATTACAGAAGCCCTAAAACGCCTGATTGACTGTAGATATTTAAAAACCAAAGTCACATCAAAATACTTATCAGAGTGCAAAAAAGATAACCAGAATGCTAAGATTACTACACTGATGATGCTCATCAAATCCATTTGCTCTGATGTTAAGGATAATAAGCCTTTATGTAGCACCAAACTTAAAGCAGTTAAGATTCTCGTAGGAAGTGGTATAGATGCAGAGAGATCAGACCAATCATTAAACTCATGCCTCTCTTCAGATCTCATAAATGCTACTCAATGTGGCATATATGAAATTGTTGAACTCCTTTGCAACGTGAAGAATATTGCGCTAAATTCCATATCTTTTCGCCCGTCTGCCCTTATGGTTGCTGCCGAGACTGGAAGATTAGACATTCTCCAACTGTTAATTAATGCTGGTGCTGACCCCACAGTTGAGACATGGGGTGGTGAGATGGCCTTGACTTATGCTTTGAAGAGCGGCTACATTGAATGTGCTAATTTTTTACTCCAGAAACATAAGCCCCCAGAGGAGAAGCTTCAGGAAATGGCCAAAGCAGTGGTGCAAAAAAGTAAACTGGAATCACTTAGATTTCTAATCTCTCACTGTATACATATAAATGAAACTTGCCAAAAATTGGTGGAAGAAACTATTCTGACTGGAGATTTAACAATTGTGCAGTTCTTAGTTGACTACGGTGCTGACATCCACGGAAGCTGCGATGGAAGCTACCCTACTCTGTTGACAGCTATTGAAAACAGAAAGAATGATTATAATAAGCTTGCGATGGTAAAATTTTTAGTGGAAAACGGATCTTGTGTCAATAGGATGCCTCCTAGAGATTCTCCTTTGGTTGCTGCAATGTACTCCGACTGTATAGTAGATATACCACGTTTTCTACTAGAGCACGGAGCAAATGTCAATGAAGTGGGAGATAAAGAGGGAAATACGCCCCTGCATGCTGCCCTTAAGAGTTTCTTTCCTCCATTGCCAGAAGAAAACCGAATGAACACATTGATGGCTTTTATAAAGGCAGGAGCTGATCCAAACAAAGCAAACTGTGACGGAAACACAGCCCTCCATCTTGCTGCATGTAGTGATGACTTATTAATTGTCGAACAGCTTATCGATGCCGGCGCTCATTTGGAGGCACGTAATTCCGATGGGAAGACACCTATGCTTCTTGCAGCTGGAAAACAACAGGCAGGGGTTATCTTACTTCTAAAGAAATGTGGTGCAGACATGAAAGCAGTAGACAATGATGGTAAAAACGCCGTGTTCCAATCAGTAGAAGGCGGCTATCATGATGAGAAGAAAACATTGGACCTACAATTGTTAGCATCAGATAAAGATCAAGTTGATATACAAATGTCTGATGGACTAACTCCATTGATCTTGACTGCTAAGAGTTGTGATTTTGAAGCAATGGAAATTCTACTCAAAGTTGGGGCAGATCCTCATAAGAAATATCAAGGTGATACAGCTTTGGGTATAATGTTAGACTCTATTGGTCAAAGAAAAGAAGCTTTGCCGTGTGTGAAACTACTAATCAGGCATGGTGCTTTGCTTAGCTTACCTCGAAAGTACTGCTGTGAACTGTACCGTATGATTATAGATGATGACAGGGAAATGGTTCAGCTAATGGTCACCCATGGCATGGCCCCAATCGGCGTCGACTTTTCGATCTGGAAACGTTTATTAGATCCAAATAGCATCAATGACTCCGTTTGGAGTAAGCTTTCAGCGCTTGCAGTTGCTCTGTTGGGAAAAAGACTGGTCATTGCACGGTATCTGGTACAAAACTGGTTCCTGACACCAGTCGATCTTGTGGGCTCAGACCAGATCAAGAATATCAGGAATTTGCTTGAGAGTGAACATGAATCTCAAGTTGGTGACTTCTTGAACGAGTACACGTCACAGCCCATGTCACTGCTGCAGCTTAGTTTTGTTGTTGTATCAGCTCAACTTGGGGAAAGTTTTGAGCGGGAGGAGAGGGTGCGGAAATTACCCATCCCCGCTATCCTTCAAGATAGTTTGCTGTTTAAAAGAGAGAAGTATTCTATGGATTTCAATACTGAAGAAGAACATTTGATATCTGATACAGTTGCTCATACTTTTAATCTACTCTTGAAATTCATAGATAAAAGGGTTAACGGTCAAGATTTGGGTGACTCTTTTGACATGTTCGAATCTGATGATGTTTATAGTGATTGGTCAAGTGGTACTGGTAGTGACAATTTTTAGGCTTTGAGGTCGACCACAAGTTTGATGCAATGTTTGGTCGCTCATTTTCTTTGTGTTAGTAAGCAAATCAACAATGCGTTTACCTTATTTTTCCTTGAGCTTTTGAGGGAAGGTGCATATATCAGTCAAAAGAGAATGACTGGAAACAAGTTCGAACGAGTAAATCCATTCAATCCCACACATACCTCTATCATAGTCAGCCTAGAGCCATAATAATTATAATGGTTGTTTTTGCAAGGGGCAGGGACTGGTGAGTTAAGACATTCAAACACACCAGGGAAGTCGAATCTTTGTAAAGTATTTAGTGCTCGTTTTTCTTATCAGATACTGGTATAATAGTGAGCAGATAAAGAGACATAGTCTTAAGGTGTTTATGAAGATCACATGACGTTAAATACATGTACATACTTTATGTCCTTATGTAGTCTTTAGGCTATCTCTAAAATGTATTTATATCGACCACGACCTATCACTTCTATGTAGGCTTTGCTCTTTTTTCATTGTGATTTTTTATGATTTCATTACTTGATGTATGATTTAATATAGAGCTGTGTATTCGCCATGTCTTCACGGATACAATTTTAATGTAACAAATGGAATTGTAATTCTTCTTTTCCTACAAAGTATCCTTTCTTATTGTTATTATTTTCAGTTAAATGTTGGTATAAAGTAATAAAAGTTTGAAACTTTTTAAGCGCTGTGTACGTGCATTACTGCACCCTCTTTGTCACATTAAAATGTTTTCACAAAGACGCGTGTAAAATGTTTTAACAAAGACGCGTGTAAAATGTTTTCACAAAGACGTGTATAAAATGTTTTCACAAAGACGCGTGTAAAATGTTTTCACAAAGACTGTGTGTAAAATGTTTTCACAAAGACTGTGTGTAAAATATTTTCACAAAGACGCGTGTAAAATGTGTTCACAAAGACGCGTGTAAAAATGTTTTCACAAAGATGTGTATAAAATGTTTTCACAAAGACTGTGTGTAAAATGTTTTCACAAAGACGCGTGTAAAATGTTTTCACAAAGACGCGTGTAAAATGTTTTCACAAAGACGAGTGTAAAATGTTTTCACAAAGACCCTTGTACATTTTTTTCACAAAGACGAGTGTAAAATGTTTTCACAAAGACTGTGTGTAAAATGTTTTCACAAAGACGCGTGTAAAATGTTTTCACAAAGACGCGTGTAAAAATGTTTTCACAAAGACGCTTGTACATTTTTTTCACAAAGACGAGTGTAAAATGTTTTCACAAAGACGTACACCAATTATTTCATGCTGCGAAAAACTTTTAAAGAACAACTTTGTAAACTTTTGTGTTTTCTTGTTTTTGTATTTAATTGCTATTTGTTATCTTTTATTCGGACATTTTTTCTATAAGTCGTCAGAAAATTGACCCACGTGCTGTTAGTTGTATGTTTATATAGGCTATTAAGTTGTTAAACTTGGCTTTATTTAATCCTCTGGTTTTAAACAATATTTTTAATATTTTGTTTGGACATTTTTCTATAAGTCACGGTCTCCGAAAAAGAAAAATAACCCACACACTGTTAGTGATATAGTTTTTACAGTATGTGCGGGTAACGCATTCAAATATGACTGAGAGAATAATAATAAAAGTGACGTTAGCAATTATTTTAAGTAAGTGACAGAGTGCGTCCAATATTATGATTTCCAATGGAAATAGCACACAAAATCCAAATAATATGAAAATATGGAATTCTAATGTGACAGGTTTAGATGTTACTTGTTTTTGCATATAGATCTTTTACCGTAGATTTTTATAATTTAATTCCTTACTAAATATCAAGCTTTAAACTGTTTACTCATGATTTGTATTGGTATGTTTGTAAGTTGTAGCGCTTTTGTTTAGCTCTGGCACTTGTGATAGTCTATGCTTTTTCCCAAGAGGTTTCGTTTTTTAGGCAGTTTGTTCATGTACGGTTATCTATTATACATCGTTTAAAACAGTAAAGATTTGAGGATCAATTAAATTGTAACGCAATAACCAAAATCACAGTAATTGCGGCAGTTATCCTTTGGTCTTCAGAATTTCACGGTAGAGACAGTCACCGTGTAACCCTCATTTTTTTTAAATCATATTATTTTGTTTATATAACAGAATATACCGCATGATATTTACAGATAAATGTTTACGTACATTTGTTCATGAAAGTTTGATTATTGCATGTCATTTACGGATTAAATTTTAAGTATATTATGTTTAGTTAAAATATTTTATTGCATGACATTTTACAGATTAATTTGATGTATATTTGCCCGAATATATCTTTTGTGTATACCATGTAAAGCACTTTGAGATTTTTATATTTAAATGAAAGGCGCTAAAAATGTAAGTTATTATAATTTATTTATAAAATTATATTCCATATTACTTCTACATGTTTTAATAATGCAACCACGTTATGGACCACTCTAGAGGAGAACTTGTGTGTTAGCTATCATGTGACGGCTGTGTTAATTGTGAGTTATTTACCCCTCTCCTTTTAATACAGAATAATTGAGGGTAGAATAACATTTGCCTTGATCAACAAGAGAGGAAAAGCACCAATTCAAATATTGGACATTATGCTGTAAGACTGGATCAATACAGATAGATGGCAATATGTTTCATTCTTGTGAAGTGTTTTCATATTCAATACTGTAGCCCTAGCCCTTTGAATCTAAATTTTATGCAATCTGAAACGAGCACAAACTCGAAATAAGTATTTAATTAAAAAAAAAAAGAAAAGAAAATTAACAATACAGGCACAAATTTAAATGGGCAAAAGTAAAACCTGCAGCGACACAATCCTCTCACTCAATAAAAAAATAATAACAATAAAAACACAGCAATATCTCCCCTCCCCCCAAAAAAAACAACAACAACAACAACAACAACAACAACAACAACAACAAAAAACAACCAACAAAACAACAACAACAAACAAACAACAAAAACAAAAACAAACAAAAGCAAAAATAAAAATTAATAAAATTTAATAAATACATAAATTGTTATACATTGCATTTTTTTTTCTTCATATTTTCAATACAAGAAGATAATATACTTCTAAATATCACATATTCCGTTCTTTTAGATATACATTTACAATATTAAAATTTAATAAACCTACTATATTGTTGTTATATTTTTTACTACATGATTTTTTTCTGCTCTTCATAGCCTAATTTGATTTCTTCTCCCTTTATAAAATCAGGATGTGTATCTCCATGCCATAGATTAATTATCAGGAGTGATGTTGAAGAAAGCATGAGCACCCAAATCTCACTAAGAAAAGTAGAGGCAAAAATGAGTTTCAGAAAATGAAAGCAGTGTTGTCAAACAAGTGCATCTCACCCACCTCTCTCTTCTCTCTCTCTCTCTCTCTCTCTCGATCTCTCTCTCTCTCTCTCTCTCTCTCTCTCTCTCTCTCTCTCTCTCTCTCTATCTCTCACTGCGAGGCTTGGAAAAGATAAACAATAGAAGAAGCTGGAGGCAGCTGTAAATTGCAATGTTTTTTCCTAGAAGCATGCTCAAAATTTCGCAACAGCAGAAACGTCTTTCAAGAAGCTAGCACATTCAAAGCACTCATAAAGAGGCCTTCAATTCGCAGACGCTTAGCAACTTTCACTAGGGCACGAGATGGAAAATCTTATAACAACTGGAATGATCGAAGGAAACGCAGCAGGGAAAACAAAGACAACAGATAATGGACGGACCAATAAAATTAATGGCTCAATGTAGGGAAAAAGAAACTGTGACGGATCGGAGATATTCATCAAAGCCTGAAAGCACTGTACTTTATGTTTGGATAAAAAAAAATACATATAATCGACAATAATAGATGTAGCGCGCTGATATTCAGTTCATTGCCTTCAAAATATGAAAAAGGCAGATATTCACTTCTTGCATGGAGCCATCTATGTGCAATTCATTAAAGGGAAGTTAACTTTTACTTTTTATCGTCATTATTATGCATGAATTAAAATATACACGGATTCTAACGGAAAATAATGCAACTGACCATGTATTAATAAATAATTCTCCGGTTTGCAATCCAGTAGAGTTTGAAAGAGTCTAGGGAAAAACAATATACACACCGCGTCACCGCCTGCAGTAAAACTTGCAGCGACGAGAAGAGCCTTAGGCTGTCATTATGACAAGACTTTAACAGTCAGATTGATCGTCTCTTTCTAATGCCACCAATCGCCTGCACGTTACATCTATGGGTATGTCCATTTATATCGAACTGTTTCTTTCGCTCCACAGATCTTTCCTTTACTTTTAATGCATCTCCGAGAGAAACTCGTCGTAAAATACCGCCATCTACCACTTCTTTGTTGCCGCATTCATCCGATCTTTCTTCTGTTGTCACAGTTTCCCCGATTTTACCATTTAGAAATTTGGAGATATCAGTACGACAGTATGAAGGATTGTTCATGGAATCATCACCCAAGTGAAAACCTCTCGGGAAGAGATTGTTGGTAGGAATGCAGGATTCACCGCTGTACATGTTGGTAAGAGAGCAGTCCCTTGCTACTTGTCTCTCTTGCTTCTGATGAGCAGTACCTTCCTGCATTTCCGGCACAGTCTGTTCCATCTCGACCGGACGCTCGTAGCTATAGCAAAGGTTGTTACAAACGTGCTGCTCGAACACTCTCCTCATCATTGCTGGGCCCCCGTCGGTAACAGTTCCAAACGCCGAGTCTTCAGAGTGAATGCACGGAGTTGTCAAAATATAGCCTGTTTCTGTTTGCACTCCCTGTAGAGAAAAAAAAAGAAAAGAAAACAAGCTATAGTAGATCACTGAAAGCAACCAACCATTGAAACCATTATTGACAATGGACATTTTACTACCGTTCAACATTCTTCTTCTCTCTTACCTGACCAATTTGTCTTGTCTTTTTGCTGTTTGAAGCGAGTTGAACTTAACCTTTTTGTTCAACCATTACAGATAAATGGAAGCTGGTTGTTCAAGAATAGTTGATAAATTCCCAGTTGCTGTAACGTCTTTTTATGTATCCTTTTTGAACCTCCGATAGTTCTTCAGTCTCCTTACGATCTTAAATTTAGAGAGTCCTTAGGAGTTACGACTCAAAAAGATAATTATAAGCTACGAGTCCAGGCATCCGAGCACATTGATTTTCGAGTTGAACTGGGACATGAAAAGCAAAATCATTATGTATGTACATGTATTTCAAACGTGATTAAATCACCATAGGGTGTCATGACTTCAGAACCAAAATCTTCAAGTGGAATTCTTGCTAGTTACTACATTAAATACTGGTGTTAAATATTTGATAGCATATAGAACAGCGGAATGTCAGTAAAAGCCAGAAGAGGCTAGACAAAAATGATAGTATGATATAAAAATGAAATGAAAAAGAAAAAAAAATCAACATTTTCATGACAGCAACTTGTGCCTTCTGATTCCATTAAAATATAACTGTGGCCGTATAGCCCACTACTTATTAAGGTACCTGAAAGCCACAGAGCAGGAATTTTCGACCGCTTTCATGATATGTGAAGTGTAGAAAAGCGTCAAGAGATGTAGGACTTCTTTCTAGAGATTCGCCCGACTTTCCCAGAAACACTCGGTACTCGCCCTGATGGCACAAGTAGGACAGCACGAGAAGAATTAAAAATAACTTTAAAAAATAGTATCAGGGGGCTGGGCAAGGATACTGTTCTTGCAATTTTCCTTGACATTATCTCATCGCGATTTTAACTATTGTAAATTTGAAATAAATTTGAAACAACTAACTAATAACAGAAACCTAGGAAGATACAGACAAGAAAGAAGAAAAGAGACACAAAGGCAAATGCATATAAATAAATCATATCTTAAGATAAAATTATTAGAAACATACAAGCAAAAGGATTGTAATTATACTATTACAGGCTACATGTATCCTCCTCCTCTTTTCTCTCTTCACCCTCCCTTTCCTCCACCTCCTCCTCCTCCTCCTCCTCCCACATTGCAGTTGTCCCATTGGCTGATAGCACAATGCCATTAAGTCACCAAGTACCCCAACAAAAAATGCCATTGTTAAGTTTGATCCAAACAAGCCTTCCTTGCACTACCCTCACAGCACACTAACCATGATCTGCCCGAACCCGAGCTACACGTCCCCTAGGTTCCAAACGAGGATAATACACGGTGACTGACGTGTGATGGTTGTACATGCTGCCACACACGAGAGAGTGTTGACATACCAGGAGTCCTATCTAAGTCGGTCAAATTACAATTTTGCTTTATTGTGGGTTTAAACCCGTGGCAGTACCTGTCTGGCGAGGTTCTCCTTGCACCAAAACATTGTGACAATACCTTTCTAATGAGGTTCTCCTTGCACTACAACAACGTGACAATAACTGTCTGGTGAGGTTCTCCTTGCACCACAACAACGTGACAAGAACTGTCTGGTGAGGTTCTCCTTGCACTACACCAACGTGACGATACCTTTCTGGTGAGGTTCTCCTTGAACTACACCAAAGTGACAATACATGTCTGGTGAGGTTCTCCTTGCACCACAACATCGTGACAATGTCTGTCTGGTGCGGTTCTCCTTGAACTACACCGACGTGACAATACCTGTCTGGTGAGGTTCTCCTTGCACTACACCAACGTGACAATACCTGTCTGGTGAGGTTCTCCTTGCACCACAACATCGTAACAATACCTGTCTGGTGAGGTTCTCCTTGCACCACAACATCGTAACAATACCTGTCTGGTGAGGTTCTCCTTGCACCACAACATCGTAACAATACCTGTCTGGTGAGGTTCTCCTTGCACCACAACATCGTAACAATACCTGTCTGGTGAGGTTCTCCTTGCACCACAACATCGTAACAATACCTGTCTGGTGAGGTTCTCCTTGCACCACACCATCGTAACAATACCTGTCTGGTGAGGTTCTCCTCCATGAGCACCCATTCCATTCTGTCCAGGTGCCTGCCTTGCCTGTGGCGCTTGAGGTACTGGCCCACGCCCACACTCTCCACGGTGGTCTTGAGCGGCAAAGTGAAAGAGATTTTCACCCGAGGCTCGGACACCAGTTTATTGAAGCGGTGCGCAAGCTTCTGAGCCAGTCGGTGTTTGTCGATCTCAGCATCGCACATTGCTGCAGTGCCAGGCCTGTCTCTGAACACCTATGTTGGTAAAGAAATGGATGTTATGTACGTGTATTGAAAAAGAAAATGGTCGGATGAAGCGAAGCTGTCTCTTACTTAATAACTTTTGGTCTCAATAAATTAAAGGCGACGGCATCCCAGAGTGAGATACAGGAGATTTGATGAGTCACGTAGTCCTGACAATATTCATAGCAATAAAATGCGACAGCTAAAGCGGGAAACGAACCGCTACCCTCCGTTTCGAAGGTGAACGTTCTGCCCTTGGTCTTACGCGTCCTCGTATGTGACGCATGTATCGTTTTATAATTAAAGGCATTCTAGATTGATATACTTGTATATATATTATTTTTTTTTTAAATTATTTTTTGAATACAGAGAAATAAAAAAATTCATTTGCCCCTACATTTATTAGAGTGCAACGGGACTCATCTTTTTAGGGACTTAGATAATAAAGAATTAAACTATTACAATCATTGATAAGATAAGATAATTACTTTAAAAGTCAATGTGGGGAATTTCGCTTTGTTACAGAATAACACAGATATATGTACAGTGTATTCACAGGTTACAAAAGTGTACACACATATCCATACATACAATTGACATCAAATCGTCTTCATTGAAAAATATAAAATATAATGAAAATTATGACAATTGCAATATGATTGTACATGTAATAGTACATAGTCTGCGAAGATGAGTCTCCCTGCTCTCTAACTGATGTAGGCGCAAATGAATTGTTGTGTCTCTCAGTATGGGTTTTAATTATGTGAGAGACGTCTACCACTGCGTAACGATCTTTCGAAACGGGGAGAGAGAGGGTGCTCGACACCTTCAGTACGTATTTGATAATATAGTTCACAGATATAATTATGGTAGATGGGTTTTTCCCAACCCTATCCAAGTAATTTTTGTCACTTTGTGTAATATTTCCATCCCAACCGTTTATGTCAAATGTAACAATGCCCTGGGTTTCTTAGAAAAAAATAAAGTCTTGGTTTCCTTTCTTGTTGACAGAATATTTACATGGGTGTGTCAGGAGAGTTTGTTGTCTGTATGTATTCCCAAGTACTTATACAAAGAAACTTTGTCTACCTCCTGATCTTTGCAGCGGGGCTCTTCTTTGTCCTTAAGTCAATAAACAATTTCTTTGTCTTACTGACATCCAATTGCAGATAATTTTCACCACACCATTTGGTAAATAGGTATATCTGTTTAAAATAAAAACTTTGATCGTTTGATGTAAGACCGACGATTGTGGTATAGTCTAGAAATTTAATTAAAGGCAGATTTTTAAACATTGCTGTACAATTGTTTGTATAAACTGTGTAAAGTACAGGAGACAAAAAACATGATATGCATTTAGAGCAGATGTATTTGAAGTTATTGGTGAGGAAATAGCGTTATATTATATTGATGTTAACAAAATGGGGTCTTGTGGAGAGAAAGTTAGAAATCCATATTTGAGGCCATCACTGACATTCATTTTGAAAGTTTTTCAGTCAAGTAATCGACATTTTTCTAGCATAATAGTGTTTCAATATGCTAATATACTCCGTCTAAATTTTTGATCATGTGTATCTATCTATCTATCTATCTATCTATCTATCTATCTATCTCTCTCTCTCTCTCTCTATCTATCTCTCTCTCTGTGTGTGTGTGTGTGTATGTGTGTGTGGGGGATGGGAATGACATCATTTCAATGTCTTTATCTATAGCTTATCACTGGCAAAATATATAAACCACCATTCATCCTTTTTCACCTATATCACTCTGTATCCAATGATCTCCAAAAAAAAAGTAGTTTTTAAAAGACGTGTCTAACAAATGGTTAGTCTGTTCACTGAGACTAAGTGAAACTTGACAGGCTTTAAAGAAAACCCTTCTAATTATTTAATTATTCATTTCGATTCTAGATTAATCAACATGTGAACATAAATTTTACCTTTACCACTGCGCGTTCTCCCTTCCTGGGTCCGTCGCCCTCTAATTGCCCATGATATATTTTCTTCCTCGGCCCTTTAGCGGCCGAGTGTGTCTGGAAGCTGGCACGGTAACCTTGACCGCGCAGGTCAGGGCACGAAGCTTTCGTTTCGTTCTGAAGGTGAAGCAAGCGAAGTGACATCCCGTCGATTTCTCTGAAGAAATAAAAATCAATTGGTACAAGTTGGCAGCAGTAGTTGTAGCAGAAGTTTCTGTGGAAGGTAGTACATGTAGTAGTAGTAGTAGTAGTAGTAGTAGTAGTAGTAGTAGTAGTAGTAGTAGTAGTAGTAGTAGTAGTAGTAGTAGTAGTAGTAGTAGTAGTAGTAGTAGTAGTAGTAGTAGTAGTAGGAGGAGGAGGAGGAGGAGTAGTAGTAGTAGTAGTAGTAGTAGTAGTAGTAGTAGTAGTAGTAGTAGTAGTAGTAGTAGTAGTAGTAGTAGTAGTAGTAGTAGTAGTAGTAGTAGTAGTAGTAGTAGTAGTAGTAGTAGTAGTAGTAGTAGTAGTAGTAGGAGGAGGAGGAGGAGGAGGAGTAATAGTAGTAGTAGTAGTAGTAGTAGTAGTAGTAGTAGTAGTAGTAGTAGTAGTAGTAGTAGTAGTAGTAGTAGTAGTAGTAGTAGTAGTAGTAGTAGTAGCAAAAGTAGCAGTTATTGAGTTGATTTGGTTTAAAGTACAACTATATAGGTTATATTGTAGACGGGCCCCAAGACTGACGTCTGACAATTTTATGTGCTGCCACACATGAGACAGAGCGGAGATACCATGCCTCCTGTCTCAGTCGGTCAAATTAAAATGTGACACCGACCCAACCAGTAGGAGGCAACATCGCCAGGACTCGAACCACGGACTTTTTACGTCGGAAGCCGGTGTTTTACTCCAGGACCACCGCACCTGCCAGTAGTAGTAGTAGTAGTAGTAGTAGTAGTAGTAGTAGTAGTAGTAGTAGTAGTAGTAGTAGTAGTAGTAGTAGTAGTAGTAGTAGTAGTAGTAGTAGTAGTAGTAGTAGTCAAAATTATAACAATAACGAGATTGGTCACCTATAAACGATAATAATGGGATCTATTACTTTTCAGTTTGAATCGTTTATTACAATAATATACTATGAAATACTTACGTAAACGGAATGGGAGCGAAACAATCTCCTCAGCCGGCTCAGCGCCGCAGAACCAGGAACTAACTGTGTTAAATCTGAACAGACTTTGGCCTTCCTCAATGTGACCCTCAACACGAAAAGCCCGCATGATAGAAGAAGATGCATCTGGTTGTGAGTGTGAGTGTTTCTCTCTCTCTCTCCTTCGTCTAAGCTTAAAATTATGGCCCTCCTCGTTCCTTGTTGCCCCAACCACCGCCACGTTCCTGGCCCAAGTCATGATGACACTCCGTCTGTGAGAGCTAGACATTATCGATCACGAAGGCTGATTCCAAGCGATGTGAAAACAGTTTGCTCCAGACAAGATACCGGTATTAATAATAATAATAATAATAATAATAATAATAATAATAATAATAATAATAATAATAATAATAATAACAATAATAATAACAATAATAAT
>RQTK01001339.1:20438-47679 GCA_003991915.1 Elysia chlorotica | reverse complement strand
AGAGAGAGAGAGAGAGAGAGAGAGAGAGAGAGAGAGAGAGAGAGAGAGAGAGAGAGAGACAGAGAGAGAGAGAGAGAGAGACAGAGAGAGAGAGAGAGAGAGGTTGGGGAAGTGAGAAAATAAAAGGGTAAAAATGTCATGATGGTGTGTTGCTGTTAACCTCAAGCCAAGACTCCCTGGGGATCGATAAAACCTAATCTCCTATCAGTAATGAGGTGATGCTTGAGCCTGCACTGTATCTTTTTTTTTCTTCTAATTTTGTTTTGTTTTAAGACAATATTGAAAAGGTGAACTTCGGCTGAGCCAAAGAATGTTTCAACATCCACGAGGAAGAGCAGCTGGGGTTGGGGTTTGTTCCAACGTCATAACTAAATTGTGGACGGGTTCCAAGGCTAACATCTGACAATCTTGCGTGTTGTCATACAAGATACAGTGTTGGGAACCTGGACTCCTATCTCAGCCAGTCAAATTATAATGACACTGACCCAACCAGTAGGGGACGAAATCGGACCAAACGTGGGTTTCGAACTGGATAGTTACCGATTGGAAGACCATCGCTCTACCACTTCGCCCCTATTTGTAGCAAAATCAAGCAAACTAATGATCATCATTTTTAACAACATACAAAAAGTAATTCTAGGTCCTTGCACTGCCTGTCTTAGGGTCCCCGACCACACCACCCTCCCCCTACCGCTTGTTGCCGCACGCCACACTCCATAAAGGCGGCCGTTTGTCAAAAACATACACTGAATTACACATGTGTAGCGTTTAGAAAAATAATGGCCTATGGTCAATAATGGTATTTAGCCTTTTTCTGTCAGTCAAACAAAATCATTTGAAGAATAAAGTGTCCAGCGAGACTCCAAACAAGGGCCTAGCCAACAAGGCTAGAGAGACCCCATAAATATTCTGCTTTGCGCATGGGTCATTTCCGATTCCAAATTGCGCTTTCCGTGGCCTAGTTCTTTTTTTTCTTCCTTTCTTTCAAGTTTTGATATAAAATGGATGAGCCAAGTGTCACAGCCGGTGATTATTTTCAAAATTTTGTTAAATTTTAAATTGTTGTTTATGAGAGAGCATGGCTACTAAACGAAAAACTTGTGATTGGAACTTTCAGCCACACAATTGAGCATAGAAACAAAGCATTAAACGTATCCCAAGACATTTTCACGGGACCAAATTCTGCGGACGTCTGAGATTTCAGCTTGGCATCATATTATCTAGATTCGTTTAATAGGTCATTAATTTGTGTGAATTTTGGTGCTTTTACCACAAATCCCACAATTTGGTTGACAATGACACAAATCGGCCCTACAAATAGCTTTCCCACCGGTTGCGGCAATGTAAAAGTGTAAAAGCAATGACAGCAGGATATTTCAGAGAGAGAGAGAGAGAGAGAGAGAGAGAGAGAGAGAGAGAGAGAGAGAGGGGAAGGGTTCCCACTCGAAAACAATCGGCCGAACTGTATTGCTAATCGATCCACCCAAAAGAATTATTATCAAGATCATAGCTAACAACGTCCACATCCCTCGACTTGACTTCTCGCAGTTGAAATGATGCTGACCATGAAAAGTGTTTGATACGGATGTAAAATTCATTAAAAAGAAACTTCAATGGTCTGCTTTTGTATTAGCTTACTTTTAGTATCGATGAAAATTAAGGAAATATGTCTCTGAAATTGTAAAAACAAAAGTGCCAAATGTCACATCATAGCAAAATTAGTGTGCAAATGTGCTGCAGACACTTTCATTTGATGAAGGTATCGGGTTGAATATAGCAGTATCCCCATAAAAAGTAATTTTTCGTTTGGTTAATTCATTTATACACTGAGTATTTAACAAAAGATACAAAATGGGGCTTCTACTGGACTTTCTTATTTCGAAACTCCATCGTTTCAGGGAAAGATGCCAAGAACGATACACTCAATGTCGTGAAAACAAGAAATGATCATCAAACCTTAAACAGTTTCAAAGTCATACTTTTGTTTTTGTATTAAGACCGAAAAATACAAAATTTGAACTTTTGTTTTTGTATTACGCCCGAAAAGTACAAAATTTGAACTTTTGTTTTTGTATTACGGTCGAAAAAAACAACACACAACCTCTGTTGCTTTGTTTTCTTCCCTTTCATCTAAACTATTAATGGTAAATCATGGAAAGCCGCCGTTGCTTCGTTTTTAAAAATAAAACGGACTCTATTTCTTACACTGCGCTCAATTAATTTAAGAACTATATAGTTTAACGCCCAACATCAGCACTATATAGGCGGACCCCAAGACTGACGTCTGACAATTTTATGTGCTGCCACAGACGAGACAGGACGGGGATGCCATGACTCCTGTCTCAGCCGGTCACTTCTGATGAGAGGAGCTAAATGGCGCCTCTCGAAAAACATGTGTAAAGGCTTCAATAACTATGTAAATAAGGATCAATTATATTATTATGTGTGTGTGTGTTACAGAGAAAGATAGATAGATAGATAGATAGATAGAAAGGATCAATTATATTATTATGTGTGTGTGTGTTACAGAGAAAGATAGATAGATAGATAGATAGATAGAGAGAGAGAGAGAGAGAGAGAGAGAGAGAGAGAGAAGAGAAGAGAAAGAAACAGAGACAGAGAGAGAGAGATAGAGAGAGAGAGAGAGAGAGAGAGAGAGAGAGATGTACTCTAAAAGTCCTAGTTCATAATTAAGCTACGTTTCTATTTTCATCTAGTGGCGCTCTTAAGTTTCTCCAACACATAGTGCTAGAAAGCATTAATTAAATGTATTTTTTTTATCTTTTCCCCTTGTTCATAGTTTCATGTCAATGTTAATTCTGCTGCTGTTGCGACACATCGTGTTATCCTGAGCGCTGATCTATCGAGAACACTTAAGTTAAACTGTTTCTGGACAGTATTAGGTTTCAGGGTACAACGACGAGCTCTAAACTACGCGAACAATGGAACAGGACAGTTTTCCTGTCTTTTGCCCTCTTGAAACATGTCTTAACAAGAGCAAGTAGTTCCGATTATCGAAATATACGTAGGTAAAATTAAGAACTCCAAACATAAGATTTATATCACTTATTATCTAAAATCATAAATATGTTTATCTAGGCATCAGCTCACTTCGCACCTTTTGTTAGAATAATTATTACAATATTTAATAGGTATAAAGTAAAAAAAAAACCTCCTTACCGTACCCAAACTGATCCTTGAATCTCTTCGGGGGGTACCGATATAAATTATAGCATCGTTACATTCAATGTCTTCTGATCAAAATCAAAAGTTTATGGTTATCACCTTAATTTGATATACTGAAATGTAAACACGCAAACAATCCGGTGAAAACATTTTCGGTTTAAGTTGAAAGCTTAAGGGATTTCCTTTTCTGTTCTTTTCAAATTAGAAAACACTCAAATTAACCTATTGAACTACTCACTCGGTGCTGCAAAACATAATTATTTAGAACATATCTGTTGTTACTAACTTACGTTTTGAAGCTGTCACAACGCTGGCGTCAAGCTTGCTAAAGGGTGCA
Source organism: Elysia chlorotica (assembly GCA_003991915.1). Taxonomy (NCBI): domain Eukaryota; kingdom Metazoa; phylum Mollusca; class Gastropoda; family Plakobranchidae; genus Elysia; species Elysia chlorotica. The sequence continues at coordinate 44,156 of RQTK01001339.1, read as the reverse complement.
ATTCAGTCTTCAGTCTTCACGTCAAACTAATACCGACCCCAGCAGCGATGTGCTTTTACCACTAGCACAGCTGCCAAACTTGCGGCCAAAAGAAAAACAAAACAAAAACCGAGAGCTTATAATCCGTTTTCTTACAGTAACAAGGTTGATAATTTTGGATAATTTGATAATTGGTCAGGTTGGCAGGTTCTTGCATGACTTGATTATTTATCGGTGACATGTGCGACGGTCACGCAGAGCTACACGTGGAGACACCCTCGTTGGTAGACACGATGTCAACTGTTCAAATCGGGTTAAAATCCTTTTTAAGTGCTCTATAGTGGTATAACACTATTATCTTGGTATGGTTTCGTAACGCTACGCTGCGGTTCACACATGCCCGCCCCACCTTTATCGTTTAAAATATAAACCCATGAACTTTCTCAAGGTCTTTTCTTTCAGCCTTTGTTGTAGCGTGAAAGAATGTAAAAACCTGTATAATCCTGGATCTGTGTGGCTTTCTTTAAAGGATGAGGACCTATTCAATCTTCATTTCGTTTTATTTACCCCCCCCTCTCAAATTCTATATGTGCATCCTCTCAGTGTTGTGCCTACATTTCATTCCCTCTCCACTTTTCCTTCCTGTACACCCAACTGTGGCTCTTTTTCCTATTGTCTGCACTTCTCTCTAGGTTTAACGTCTCCTTGGTTCCCCTGAGGGATTCTATCCGGCAAATTTTATAATTTTTCGAATCACTTAGAATAATGAAAACCGGTTTCACTCTCTAGAGATCCAAATTAGTTCCTCTCTGTTGTAAAGTAGTTGGTTTCTTTATGTACAGCGTCAGCAACAAGGTCATATTGCGGACGGCTCCCAAAACTAACATATGACAACCTAACGTGATGACACCCAGAGACAATTCATCCCTAAGGACAAAAATGTCATTAAATGTAGCAGATTAGGTAGAATATGAGTTAATTTAAGATTCATCTGCTCTTAAGGAAAGACAGCAGTATATTTAGGTCATATAATTATGTTATTGCATTGTAGTTGCCCAACAGGGGCAAGAAGTAAAACCCGACTGGCTGCTGACTCATAATCAAAGAAAAAAATAGAAATTGATTTCTTTGGGTCTGCACTAAGAAGGGGTGAAGATCATTATTAAATACACATATAAACTACTTCTACTTTTTTATGGGGAAAAGTGAAAAAATTAAAGGCGTTTTCTTATTCAAAATTGGGTTAGAGGGAAAGTCGGCCTACTGGATAGAGAAGGACTTACATAATAAACACATGGACAGATAATTAGGGACTTAGTATCAAGGGCTATTCAAATTGATTGGTCTGAATTAGAACTGCCAACAACAACAAAAAGATTTAATATCGATTTTCTGAAAGCACTTGGAAATGTACACAAACTTGAATAAGAAATCAAATGAACTGTACATTTTAAAATGGTCAAAACATCTTTATCTTTCAACCAACTTTTTAGATTTCAAAAAGCATTATTTGCAAAGGAACATCATACAATTTAATTTTTAATACCATACAAAACATAAAATCACTTTCTTTAGCTAAATCTAATTCCAATTCGACTCTTTTGTAAATGCTACCCCTCCTTTAAAGCCACCTCCTTTAATGCTGTTATCAGTACCAAAAAGCTATAGGAGACAAGGAAACACCCTAAAGCATTGACACTAAATTGTAACAAAATAAAATAAAACAAGGTGTCAGTCACAGATAACCAGCTTGATAACGCCACATTTCTAGTTAGGGGTGATAATCATAACTGATAAACAAAAAGCACAAGTGGGCCGTGAAGCTTCCAGGTTTTTCAAGTATGTGTACATAACGCTCTTCAATTGTTCATGACCTTCGACAAAAAAAAAAAAAAAAATTAATGATGAATATTTTTCTGTTCAGTTTATTAAATCAATTTAGCTTCTAAAGGTCTTTAACACGCAAGTCCTTGTACATGGCACGCGGGAAAGTCTGTATCAGGTCTGCAGTATGTGTGCGTCCATAGCCATACAGTAGATTTGCATTCGTTTTTTCTAAACGAAGTGTCAACTCGCATCGTAAATTCCGATGTACTTTATAATAATCACAAAGCACATCGTAGTAGCGCATGTGCATTTACTGTAAAGGCCAACTGATCTCATCTAATCGATTTTTAAGAGGCGAATTGAAATGGAAACTAAATTGCATCATATTTAACGATGCGAATTAAAGAAAACATACAGCGTCGCATTTTACGATGCGAATAAAAAAAAAAAAACTAAAGCGCATCGTATGTTACGATGCGAATTAACGCTTCCTTCTTAAAATTTCGTATTAGTTTTATTGAAACAAGTCTGGTGTTTTGAATCTTGGAAGAAAAAACACATAAAATATCAAGTAAAAGCCGAACCAGGATGTATGGAATTACTGAATTTCACCCTTGCTTTAATTATTTCAGTCGAGCAAGTTCTCTAAGAATCGATTTTACTGGCGCTTCCTTTGGTATTATTTTTAATGTTATTCTCTGAATTACAGCTAGGTTTTTTCTTGTGCCTGAGACTTTCTTCTTGTCGCCTTTATTTTAGATTGAGACCCTTTTGTTAAACCATGATGATCTTAGGCTAAGAATAGGATATAATCGCAATTTGTCACACTTTTCTTTAGTAAAAAACAAACAAACAAAACAAAAACAAAAAACAACATGAAAAAAATCACAAAGTATTTCAAACACTGCCCTCGTGTCCACACCCTCTCCATTTTGTCTGTTGGGGCTCCATACACGTTAGAGCAACAATGTGGCATCAGCAGATGTTTTGAGTTGCTGTATTGTCCAGCGGAGTGTTATATTCTCTTTGTGGATTCAGGATAAAGAAGGAAGCTCTTGAATCGTTTAAAGACGGGCAGTAAAAATGTGGCACTCAACAAACAAAAGGAGAGGGAAAGAGGGAAGGATACAGAGAGAGAGAGAGAGAGAGAGAGAGAGAGAGAGAGAGAGGGAAGAGAGAAGGAAGAAGAGAGGGAGAAGGAAAGAGAGAGAGAAAGAGAGAGAGAGAGAGAGAGAGAGAGAGAGAGAGAGAGAGAGGGAGAGGAGACAGAGAGATAGATAGATAGATAGAGAGAGAGAAGGAGAGAGAGAGAGAGAGAGAGAGAGAGAGAGAGAGAGAGAGAGGAGGAGGAGAGAGAGAGAGAGAGAGAGAGAGAGAGAGAGAGAGAGTAAAATAGCAAGCACGTCGGAGAAAGCTGAGACTGCGTTTTATTACATGAAGCATTAAGTTGAATGTGTTCCGGGCGTAAAAGAAAAACACCGCATTGCTGTTTTTGGGGAAATGGTTAATAATAATTTATTGTTTTCTGCTTGTGGTTAAGTGTTAGAACACGACCTATTGTTTGTGCCCATAGCCCATCTCTTTATTCAGCCATGTTTAATGTTTGTCTTTATTGTTTGTTTCGCATTTTGTTGTGATTCCTTTTTTGCAAGCCTTTCTGCTTTGTCATTCCCATTCTGTGTATCCAGGAAGTCATTTCATTACTAGTTCCACTCCAAAGAATCAAGAAAGATGGTGAGATCTTTGAAGGATTGGTGTCAGGTCTTGACTTTCCACGGACTTTTAGAGAGTTTGGAGGACCGGATGTGAATCTGTGAAAATTATAATACTGGTAACTTTTGAAGGGCACATTTCAAAGATGGTAGCTAGGAGGTAAAATGCAGCTTGAGTGGTTATCATTTATACTTCGTTGCTTTTTCAATTTTTCTCAATTAGCATCTGAGAGTTCGCTTATTTTTTCTCAATTAGCATCTGAGAGTTCGCTGGAGCTGACGCTGGAGGTAACGACTTGGAATTGTATGAGGATTTTGTATACTGCTTTTGTGATACATGTACCTCTGAAGGCTGACCCATCCGGTAGATGTGCATCCAAAGGTCGACCTTCAGGCTAGGAACTACTATAAATCTTGATCTGGTTGTTGGGAAGGACGTATTAGTGGTATGAATAAAGAAGACTTCGGACCAGGATAGAGCTTTGCTTTACCCTACAAAACAATATATTTAAAGAAACATGCCGATAACCAAAACGGTTACAACTTTTCGCCCAGGATGGTGTGCAATTCTTCCTATGAACTCTGCTTATGGAGTTAAACTTTGGTCTACATCTAGTTTCAGTTTAATAACTTTGGAGCAAGAACGTCGTTGCAATTTCGAAACATGTGTCAATACTGACACCATATATTTGTATACATGTAGTAGAGCTATTTTCTTTAAAATGATTTGATTTGAAAGGTTTATTGCTTTGTTTGTTTGTTTGTTTGTTGTTCTTATTTTTGTTCAACATATTATATCATCAGCCTCGGGTTTAAAATGGTCATGTTAGTTCTTTTGTTGATGCAAAATGCAAATTCTATGTTACTCTTTTATCTAAAGTAGACTTTTATTAGTTAAATGGGTACGCAACGCCCAAGTTTTGAAACAGTGCTGTTCAAATAAACGAGTATTTCCATATACGATGCATCTAAGCACTGACAAGTTATGGACAAATCGCTTATTGCATGATCATGCTCGTTCTAGTAAGCCGTAACAAATTCAATGAAGCAACCTTAGGTGGTACGCACTATTCAAGTTTTGTAGGCCAGTAAAATAAAATTCACCCACCTTACATGGAACAAAAAGAAAAGGTGAAAAAAATAACAAAAACAAAAAAAGAGTTAACGAACAAACAAAAGGTTTCAAAAGAAAGAGGAATATCGGCCGAGCTCCTTTTAGAAATTCGCGGGTTTCAGATCTGGTAGATGGTTTATTAAAGGGAATACAGAAAAGATTAAGAGCGAGAGCGATACATTCTAGACAGTGAAACAAGACGAAACACAGATCAAATCGGCCCAGAGATCTCAGTGAATGTCAGTTCTTAAAGTGCTGGTACAAACTCTTCCAGTTCCGTTCTAGAAAAAAAAAATTAAAAATAAAGAAATTATGTTTTTGCTGGATCAATAAATCAACCTGTATTCCTGTAAAAAAAAAAACCAACAAAGACAAACAAAAAAAGACTTCGATGTGTCTATACAACACCGTCAATTATGGTATACGTCCATTTTCTAAGTCCTTTCTCAATTAACATGATATTGTGGGGAAATCATTATAGATGTGAAAACCACGAAATTTGCGTGGATTGTGGGTAACGAATAAGTGAAGATGCCGCGGTAAGAAAACAAATCGGGTACCACTACCAACATGTTTTTTCAACGCGTAGGTTTACCTGAATATCAACATCCTTTTTTGTTTTTTTTCTTCTCTTAAGTTAAAAAAAGGATACGATTCCATTGTTTTCGGAAACCCAGAGGTATAGTTTTTAATATGACATGGTCCCTGGATAACAAAATTGGTCCATATACTGTTTCTTGTACTTACCGATTATAAGATTTAAAAAAAAAGAATTAAATGAACTTAAATTATTATAATCCAGCATCCAAAAAAAATTAAAACCCCAAAAAGATTATATTTTATTCAAGAAATAGTGAGAAACGAACAGGTGATATTTTCCACACAAAAATAAACCTCGTAGGTGAAAATGTCGTTTACTCTTCCCAAACCTTTAAAATATCTCAGCTCAATGCTAAGTTTCTTTTAATTTATGTACTCTTTATCGCAGTTTTGTAGCTTTTTGTTTGGAACTATTTTGCCTATTATGATATCGGTGTATTTCGCTGGTAGTCCTTTTGTTCCATATGTCTTGAGAATTTGAGGTTAGCCCCATGAACAATGTCAGACAATTGTATGTGGTGCCACACATAAGACAGGGCAGGAATACCCTGACTTCTGTCTCAGACGATCACATTGAACTGACCGAAACAACAGGTAGGGCACGAGATGGAACATGAAACATCTTAGACGATCTTAGACCGATCGAGGGCCTCGGACCGACGATCTCCAGATTAGGAGACCAATGCCAGTTAGCTTCTGGTCGGAGGGGGAGGGGAGAGAGAGAGAGAGAGAGAGAGAGAGAGAGAGAGAGATAGAGACAGACAGACAGACAGACAGACAGACAGACAGACAGACAGACAGACAGACAGACAGACAACAGACAGACAGACAGACAGACAGACAGACAGACTGAGACAGAGACAGAGACAAAAATAGGGAGGAGATTCAGACAGGCAGACAGCTCGACAGCCAGGCAGAGAGAGACAGATGGCAATTAAAAACAAAAACAAAAAACATTCTATTTGTTGCTTAAACGTTATCTCGTGTCATTAAATGCATGCCACATCTTTTTATATTTTTCTGTCTATTTGAGTTTGTTATCTATTATTTTCAAACCCTTTCTTTCCAACTAGATGTCTATTTCCGAATGGGAGTGAAAAGCAAGAGAGAGAGAGAGAGAGAGAGAGAGAGAGAGAGAGAGAGAGAGAGAGTAAAATGAAAAATCATAGTGAAAGAGCAAGATAAATAGATTTACATGTAGAGAGAGAGGTGGAGAGATAGAAGAGAGGAGATGTGAAAAAAACGAGAAAGGGTAATCAAGAAAATAAAGAGTTTGCGAGAGAAACATATGACATATTTAGAAAACAATCTGTTAACTTTGAAGTTCCGACCACATGTCGGTCCACGTGTGGTCACAGTAACAATTTGGCGGTTCCCCTGTTTAGTCATCTTGCACTGAGGAAGAACACCACTACAAGCTGATAAGCCCTGTAGCTCCATGCTTGTACTGTAATAATAGCCATATCGGGACGTGACAAGCTTTCCATTTTTATGCTTTTCAATCTCTTATGCCATTGACAATTATTGTACTCTAGTGGCCATAACATCATTCATCACATGTCTTCCTAGCATTGTAATTTTGATAGGCTACTGCACTGGACGTATGTTTATTTGTTTTTCACTGTATTTTGAAAGTAATAGTAATAATACAAAAAAACGTCGACAGGAAGCCTTGAATGCATTATGAACAGCCAAAATAGCTGAGTGAATTGAAGTCAAATGTAAAAGTGGTTTTTTTTCGCCACTAATGTTATATTTAATGTCCTTATGATAATAGCGGTATCTTCAACATATCGCATCATTATGAATTCATATCGCCCTAAGTGTGTTATTACCTCGTGTATTGCATGTGTTGACGGTTGTTATTTTATCATCATATTAAAAAAGGTGCTGAAACTGACAATAAATAGGAAGCTTTAATTGACACCAAGGGAATTGCATGTTGTGTACATATTCAGAAGTTAACTCTCATTTTGGTGACCTTTATGCGTATTTTAAGAACCCAGTACCGTGCCTTTTAAATGCACACACTGTAATACAGTTTCTTTAATTTTTCAGCACTGGGTGTGTTAAAAGGTTTTTCATTTTTTTTAAAGCACTGCACTTACAGATTTCAATTGAGGGTGAGGCATTACCATGCCTGTTTTTCATAAATGGCACAAATAACAAAAATTCTTTATTTTAAACATGAAGTGCGACAATGCCTCATTTAGCACATGTTTCATGGTAAACCACACAGTCTCATTATAAGACAGGCACTTTCAAGAATACAAGCAAATTCAATAAGTTTTAAAAACACATGGCCTTAGCAGAGAAACATTTTGGAGACGCAAAGGAAGAGCTCATTTGGTTTTAATTAGGGCGAGGATTTTTTTTTCATCAATTTTGATGAGACTCTTCCTTAACTGATCTTAATGGTGCAATCTTGTACATCACCTTCTCATCTAGTAAACGCCGGTGCGGTCGTTATCTTCCAATAGACCATTTTGTAGTTTCATTAGTACCCGCTGATTTGACATTGAATTTCTTAGGTTCTTGTGTGAAGAAATGCCTGAGAATGCCTGTCTTATAACGAAACTCTTTCATACTAAGAACTATTATCAACTAGGAATATTGATTTCGAAATGAATTATCAGTTTTAAATTAATTTTACATTATCATCATGTACCGGTTGGCGTTGGTGATGGTGACCATGTCCCTCAACATCTCTCTGTTCTCGCGTTTTACAATTAGGTCGATTCCTTGACTCCACCTATTCCATCTTCCTTATCCGCTCCGGATACATTTCTCTTTATCTGGCTCTTGCTTTCTTTCCGTTCGTTTTTTTTTTCAGTGTAACAACGTGTTCTAAACTATGCCTGTATTTGGTATTTCAAGCTCTGCTAGTTGTGTTCTGATTCTAAGGATTAGATTTAATTATGCGGCTTTTCGCTTGAGATAATTTCATTCATTTTGTTTAATTATTCTCTGGAGATGTTTCTGTTGGCTTGTACTGAAGGAGGCTTGTTTTCCGACCCAAATCGATTCCTGGTAACCACAGCAGCAAGAACGCGCATATGGCCAAAACGTACTACGGAAAGGTGCTGTTCCGCATTTGTGTCTGAGGAAAAACAGATGCAATGTACCATAGACAGTGTTGTCATAAGCAATAGTGGTTGGGATACAGTAACTTAAAGCTTTAGTCCATACAAATGAAAAAGATAAAAAAAAGGCACGGTGGCTTGAAAAAAAATTGAAGTGTCCAAGGAAGAGAACATAGAACCCGCATGTCAGACTAGGAAGGCAGTTTTTGATTTATTGTGTCCCCCACTTACTATGTTTATTTTACTGTAGTCAGTTTTTCTCAGTACAGGTTTGATAAAATGGCTATACAATTTTCATAAATATCTAATTTCTGTAAAGATTCAATACGTTTTTTTTTATGGTTAACTGTATCAAATGCTTTAGAATAATCAATTAACTATGCATAGACATCTTTGTTTTTCTCTATTTATTTTTCGGTCAGAATTTTCAAGTTAAATATAGGTTCTCTTGTTCCAATGTCTTTTCTAAATGCGACTTTGTTTTCCCTGTCTTCAGTATTGATCTATTCTTTTTTTCTATCTATTATGATAGTCAGTAAAAGTTTTAATGTATGACACATCGAACGTATAGTCCTGTGATCTGAGCATTCGAGTGAATTTGTTTTTTGGGGGGAGTAGCAATGAAAACTGAGATTCTAAATTCTTCTGGGGTGTATGATGTTTTATATAACTATTTCATTACAGATTTCAGTTAAAGTTTTTTACACCGAAGTTATTTAAAGCTCTAAGCATCTATGTTGTTATGCCATATATGCCACACACTTTTCCTGATGACACCATCTTTAGTTCCATGTTCCACAATTGTTCGGCCTTGTAGATAGTGCTTTATTTGATTGGCTGGTCTATCTGCATCAAAAATCCCTTCTACATATTCTGTCCATCTCTTCAATATTTGTTCTGATTCAAATAAAACTTTGCCTCTTTTGTCCTTGAATACAGCCACCAGTAGTATTCTCTTTATGTGTAAATTCTTTCATTTTTTCATACAATTTTCTTTTGGTTATGATTGCGAGAAAGATTTTCAATCTAAAAAAATTTGCCATTCAACCATTTATTAATACTGTTAAAAGCATTGGTCTAATTATCCGTCATCTCCCTCTTCCTCCATCCTCCCTTTTCACACTCCTCGTAATAATTCTTTCCTGTTCCTACGCTTTCTCTTCCCTCTCCGCTTACTTCCCTTCCTCCTTGCGGATTTGGTTCCATGCGGAAATACAGCGTTAACGCATGCGCTGTCCCATCGCAAGCTCCAGATACAGTAGGGGCATGCCCTCAATGATAAGCATGATGAGAAATTAATGGTATCAGAAACGCTCCCGTGGATTCAGTGCTCTTGTGAATGCCAGAAATAAATAAATCATAAACAACAGGGTATGCACAGACTACATTTCAAATACAAATCGTCCAATTTAAATCTCTGTTCAAATTTAAAATAGATGATTTAAGAAATAAACATTACTCATAATTCTAAAATATCCAATCAGGAGAAAAACATCCTCTTATTGAGGATTCTTCTAGGTTTCCAATGGATACTGTACCGTACTTCAAAAATAAAGTATTACAAATTGTTACATATCCTGCTGCTACAAAATAGACAACACAGATATCAGGGCCGCTTTATACCTAATACATTTTTAATTCATTTATCGGCCCAATATGGTGAAACAATACGTCTGTGGTAAAAGTCCTAAAACTGTCCCATATAATTGTCGTTTCTATATATATATGGCTACCGTGAGTGTTATCGCTAATCAATAAATAACTTGCAATAATTTCATAACAAAGGTTAAAATAGTATTTTAAAAATAAACAATTAGATAGATAGATAGATAGATAGATAGATAGATAGATAGATAGATAGATAGATACCTTAGATAGAGGATAGATAGATAGACAGATAGATAGATAGATAGATAGATAGATAGATAGATAGATAGATAGATAGATAGATAGATAGAGGCAAAAAGAGAGGAAATAATGGGAGTGAAAAGCGAGAGAGAGAGAGAGAGAGAGAGAGAGAGAGAGAGTAAAATGAAAAATCATAGTGAAAGAGCAAGATAACTAGATTTACATGTAGAGAGAGAGGTGGCGAGATAGAAGAGAGGAGATATGAAAAAAAACGAGAAAGGGTAAGTGGAGAGGCGAGATGGAAACAGACGGGGAGACAGACTGAGGAAGAGAGAGCATTTCCAATTTTGAAACAAAACTTTTGTTTACGTTCATCCCCACAACGACTGCCATATCGACAAGGAAAGTTGTTGCAACCATAATACCTCACATCTCCCAAACACTCCCCCAGGCGTTGACCACTAAGCCTCAGACTACAACTCCACCTTCTTCCATCAAGCCACTCAACATCATTACCGCCGCCTCCACCACATTCCCAACGACAACTGCTAGGACCACATCTACCGATCATCCCACCACCACAACAATAAAGTCAACAACCGACACAGCAACGAACCCGCCAACTTCTACTACAGAACAAACAACAACAATAACACCAACACCACCAACAACAACTACTACTAGTACTCAGGCGACCTTCAGTCCAAGCACCACAGCAGCAGTAACGCCCGCCCTGTCTTCGAGCCCCAACACCACGGCTCATTCCGGCCTGAGCACAGCGCCATCTGCCGTGACAACACAATCATCAAAAACCTCAGTGGGGACTGGTCTGTTTGTGAACAGCCGAGGTATTGGTGTGCCCCTACAGAGCCAACAGCTGGGCGGGTCTGGAGACTCTGGGGTGGTGCCAATAGCGGTTGGTCTAACACTCGCCATCATCTTGATGCTAGCAGGAGGGGCTGCCCTTGCCCTTTATTTCTTCCGCAAGTAAGCACATATGAACTTAACTATTAAACTATAAGATATGAAATTCGGCTTGATTACATGTAGGCCTAGCTCCCTTAGTTGTTCCATTAGTTACGATAATTAATGTTTCCACAGGTGCCCAACAAAAAGAAACTGCTTGTAATGGGTTAAATCTGTGATAAAGCGGTGGTCACGTGCAGGCAGATTTTCTGTAACTGAAAGTCATTTGCTCTGAGTAAACTAAAAGCTAGCTCGTAAATGACAATAGGGGACTAAATACGTTGAATAAGCTTGGGAAGAAACCGTTTGCTTTCACACTGAATGAATTATGTAATATTTCTACTCTACGTATGTTTCTTTGCTTCTTAACACGTTTTGCTTTCCAACAGAAGGAAGAAACAAGAGCCCGAGGAGGAGAAGCCTGCGGATTCAGGCCAGCCCAGCCCCGAGATCTGCTGTCTCCCCATGGCCAACCCCATATATATATATATATATATACCCCCTAGAAATAAAAAAGCACACCCAGCCGCTTGATCTTTATTGTTCTCTTTGTGTGCAAGGGTTCAGTCCGTGCGACCAGTCCCCGTGCTTACATGGGACATGTCTGGAGGATCCAAGCCTTCCAAAACAGTTCACGTGTGCATGTGATTCGGGATTCCATGGCGACCTATGTAACATCGCTATAAAAACATCGACTACAACTTCTGCAAACCTAAAAACTACCACCACACCTCCAACAACAACAATCGCAAAGACTACCATTCTAACAATCCATTAGTTACGATAATTAATGTTTCCACAGTTGTTCAACAAAAGGAAACTGATTGTAATGAATTAAATCTGTGATGAAGCGGTGCGGGTGGTCACGTGCAGCCAGATTTTCTGTAACTGAAAGTCATTTGCTCTGAGTAAACTAAAAGCTAGCTCGTAAATGACAACAGGGGACTAAATACGTTGAATAAGCTTGGGAATAAACCGTTTGCTTTCACACTGAATGAATTATGTAATATTTTTACCCTACGTATGATGTTTTTTGCTTCTTCAACACGCTTTGCTTTCCAACAGAAGGAAGAAACAAGAGCCCGAGGAGGAGAAGCCTGCGGATTCAGGCCAGCCCAGCCCCGAGATCTGCTGTCTCCCCATGGCCAACCCCAGGTGGGCCTCCCCTAGATCCACAGCCACGCTGGGCGGCAGCTCTGGGCACGCGGACAAAACCAGCTCGGAGAAGATAAAACCGCGAGATGCAGAGCCTTGCCAACCACACGTGACACAGGAAACCAAACCTCAAGTCCACAATACAAACACAAGTAATGCACAGTCCCAATCAACGCCTAAAAGTGTACCTGAGCCACAGGTGAAGGCTTCTGTTAGTAACAAATTCAAGTCGCAAGTAGGTCATCAGGATAAACCAGATTCACTAACAGCTCAGAAAGATTCATCGGAAAACTCCAGTAATGGTCCGCCAGAAAAACCCAGTAAAGGTCCGCCAGAAAAACCCAGTAAAGGTCCGCCAGAAAAACCCAGTAAAGGCCCGCCAGAAAAACCCAGTAAAGGTCCGCCAGAAAAACCCAGTAAAGGTCCGCCAGAAAAACCCAGTAAAGGTCCGCCAGAAAAACCCAGTAAAGGCCCGCCAGAAAAACCCAGTAAAGGTCCGCCAGAAAAACCCAGTAAAGGTCCGCCAGAAAAACCCAGTAAAGGTCCGCCAGAAAAACCCAGTAAAGGTCCGCCAGAAAAACCCAGTAAAGATCCGACAGAAAAACCCAGTGTTGGCCCAGCAGAAAAACCCAGTAAAGGCCCGCCAGAACCCAGTAAAGGCCCGCCAGAAAAACCCAGTAAAGGTCCGCCAGAAAAACCCAGTAAAGGCCCGCCAGAAAAACCCAGTAAAGGTCCGCCAGAAAAACCCAGTAAAGGTTCGCCAGAAAAACCCATTAATCGAGCCTACCATAAAACCCACAAATGGACTGGCGATTCCCACACAGCCTAAGACCTTACCAGAATCAAAGCCAGAGCAGACAGGCGTTTTACCAGATAAATTGCCAAAGGATGGAGCAAAACAAACTTCCCAGTTGGAGTCAAACACAGCAATAACTGTTGGACTCAACGCACATGTCCATAAGGCTCCTACTCCAAGCAAAGGACGAAAGTTACAAGTCAAGCCCACTGGACAATCATCGTCACAAACAACAGCTAAGAGTGATTCACCGTCACAGGAGCATTCACCAAAAGAAAGAATCGAGGCCTCGACTAAAACTCAAAGCTCAAGCTAACTCACAAGTGACAGCTTAGAGCAAGACTATGCACCCTGCAGCACTTAGCGTTAGTGCAAACCCAGACACTCGGAGAAAACTCGCTGCACAAGTAGGATCAGTGGATTCTTAATCTAAATCCACACATTACCTTTAGTAATGGATCAAAGACCCCCACCCCACCCACCCACAGTAAATTTGATTTCAGCACGCAAGTTATTCTTATGAAATAAGATTATTCCCGGGCTGTTTGGACTGAACCCTGTCTTACTTTAATGTCATCTAGCGTCCTGCACAAGGCAACTGATTGAAGACAATAAGAAATGTATTTTGACCAACTGGCGGCAAATAATCAAATATGTTGACGTACAAAGAGTGTACGTGTTTGTTATTCCAACATGAAGAAAGGAACCCAAACAGTTGTGGGATGTAGTTCAGATCAGGATGTACGATGGACCAGGTTCTGACAAAGTTTATGCCTGACTCACACCCTCTCCTGTGCGACATTTCATCCCGAGAGTTGACAAGGATGAAGCCTCTGGTATATGATTACACGAAACCAACCCTCTTTCAAAAAGTTCTCGACAAAGTCAATTCAGGCTGAATTAGGTTCCTGTACAAAATCGTGTTTAGAGATCATTTTTTTTCTCTGATTTTCCAACTTTTATTTAAATGATTTTTAGTGATTTAAATCACGTTTTTATTACCTATTTTTCATGCCTTTTTTGTGTTGGTAGGATATTTATTTGTACAAATACAAATTGCCGTTACTGTGGTTTTTGTTATGTTGCCGCACAGAGGTTGCTAATTGCTGAAAGTAACATTAATTTACCAATCATTTTTTATACACAGAGAATTTTTCTACAGAGAAGTACAGAACAAAACCTAATACTAAGAATAAAGAGAGAAAGAGAGAGAGAGAGAGAGAGAGAGAGAGAGAGAGAGAGAGAGAGAGAGAGAGAGAGAGAGAGAGAGAGAGAGAGAGAGAGAGTGAGAGAGAGAGAGAAAGAGAGAGAGAGAGAGAGATATGCTTTTGAAATATATGAAAAAGATTTAAGTGAGAATTTAGATGGGTTGGTTAAACCAGACGTCTCTCCCACCAGATTTGAACCTGGTTCCTCGTTGCCAACAAATTGGCTTGCTATGAACCTGGCTGATGATTTAGTTATTGGATACAGAGTAGCCATGTGATAGATGTATGCAGCTAACAAATCTGTTTGTGTGCTCCATTGCACTGAATAATAACACGACAGTGTACGTTTAAATATTACATTTATTAGAAATGGTTTGTTTTTCCCCAAGTTATTGAATTTATTATGTTTCATACTTTGTTATCAACAAAAGTGAACCATGTTCTGCTGCTCATTTTTTTTAAATACAAATGTTTTTAATTGAGAATAATTTATACATAAATGTACAAAGATACGAAAATATCAATTTTGGTACAATATACAAGTTGATGAATTTTTCTGTAAATAAAATTGTAAAAGAGAGAAATAGCATCCAGATGCTACAAATTACAATTTTGTTGTATTTTGTGTTTTGATTATTTTCCCCTCTTTTCACTACACATTATGTTTGAGACTGAAGGAGGCATTATCATTCTTTTAAAACTACAAAAGTCAATCCGTTTTAATGAGGAGTGCACACTGACAAATACACAGGAAATATTTAACATGCATAATTACTATTTGACAAACGCCATTACATAGCAAGAGCAAATAATTTATTACACGTTTTCAGAAAGGAGTTACATTGTATTTGTAAACAAATTTTCAAGCAACAGCAACATGGCATGGAGGGGGGGGTCTTCCTGATGAATTTGTATCAAATTCACACCACAAGTTTCAGCCTGTAAGAACCTTTACTCGGATCGGCTGAAAAAAAAAAGAAAACAGAAATTATGTTATAAGCCCAACAAAATTAATGAAATAAGTTAGCCTCAAATAACTATAACTATATAACTATATATACATATTATTATAATTATATCTATATATAAACAAATTTAGTGCTCATTGTGGGCTCTCCGCCTCAATTTTTGCCCATCTCCACAGACTTACTCAATCTCCTGAATATTACTAAACATTCTTTTTATGAACCACTATACATCAGATTAGGGACATGCCGATCACCACTTTTTAAAAAGCAATTTTTTTTTATTATATCTTTGATATTATATAAAAATTCGATGTACCCATCCCTGCAAAGGCCAATCTGTATTATTAGGTCAATAGCTCCCTCTTCTCTTTTTTGTGTGAAAGTAGCGCGTTTAGAGAAAAAACAAACAATGTGCACTTGAGAGCGGTAATTCTAAAAAGTTTAACACAACTAGAATCTAGAATTTATTTCTGAATTATTTGACCAAGAAGCATGACTCAACTGCATCATAAGAGAAAATTTAACTGTGGAAGATCTAGATCACAGATATCTATTAATAGCACTAGATTGCTCAGAAAAATGGCGGCCCCTCTTTGTGACATATCAGCGCGCAAACTCGCGGTGTCTGTGGGTCGGAGAGGGTGGGCGGGCAGCAAGGAGGGGCAGGAACTACCGATTCTGAGTTAGCGCAATAGATAAATAATAGAAAAATAATGACACCGGTGCTCTTTGGAGAGTTTTATTAAGTTAAATGGCGATTTTTATAAGTATGATGATTATTATTATTATTATTATTATTATTATTATTGTTATTATTATTATTATTATTATTATTATTATTATTATTATTATTATTATTATTATTATTATTATTATTATTATTATTATTATTATTATTATTATTATTATTATTATTATTATGTGAGCAACTTGCACTAAAACATGCGCAGTCAATAGCACCAGAAAAGAAAAAGAAAAAATAATTCAATCAATTTACCCGATGCGATCGACTGCTTGATCTAGCTGTAACAAGAATGTTTGGAAGTTGCCTCTTTAAGCTCTGGTTGATTACATACATAGATGAGCTCATCATGTAACATTGTTTTGTAACATTAGTGTAGGCATAGGCATCATGCCTTAGCTTCCTGCCCCCCGCCCCTCTTGCCTCTCCGCAGTAACATTCAAGTTCCGCCGTGCTCTCACGTCACTGAGCTATCTAGTGCTATTGATAGACATCTGTGATCTAGATCTATTACGATGGCAGGTGAGAAAAAGAGACGTCTTTTAAGATCCAGATACTTAACAAAACACTCAATCCAAATCAAATCCCCTTAAGCACGCAATCACAAACATCACTTGACCAACCATCCATATCTAGGCCTAATCTTACATGACTGCAGAGGGGGCATTCTCCAAACATTGTGTTAAAACTTTGACGGGAAGACACACTTCGCAACCACTGAATAGAAAAGAAAGATATAACATAAAAAAATAATTTTCAATGCAGTCAGATTTTGAGCCAACTATCAAGATTGTGTGGCTAGACCTCCACATTTCTGCCCCCCTAGTGAAAAAAGACGAATATCGACTTGAGCATATTTTTCAGTAAAAGCAAAAAACTGTTTTCCTTTATAACTTAAAAAGTATTGATTCTATAAACTCGAAATTTTTCAGCCATGTAAAATGCCATCAATCAAAGTATGTGTTGAAAACGGTATTTAAAAATATTAAATAGTTTTAGTTTGACAAGTAAAATAACCTTTTTTCATAAGCATTTTATTTCGAAATGCACATTTCAAAAATAAAAGAAGGACAATTATCGAATCCGTCCTTTTCTCATAAGTAAAGTCCAATATTCGTCCTTTTTTCGTAAGTGTTAGACTGATTTCTTGTGCAGACAGGTTTTATAGCACTGATTTAACACTGTATCTCATACAGACAGTTTCTATAGCACGAAACACAGTTCTTCATACAAAAAGGTTCTATAGCACTTATTTACCACTGTACCTCATTCAAAATTTAACACTGTACCTCGTAGAGACAGGTTCTATAGCACTAATTTACCACTGTACCTCATTCAAAATTTAACACTGTACCTCACAGAGACAGATTCTATAGCACTAAACACAGTACTTCATGCAAAAATGTTCCATAGCACGAAACACAGTACTTCATACAAAAAGGTTCTATAGCGCTATTTTAACACTGTACCTCATTCAAAATTGAACACTGTACCTCGTAGAGACAGGTCCTGTGGAAAGGCTGCCCACATCGTTTCTCCTCACACACAACGTCCGGCACCTCCTCTACCAGCAGGGTGCAGTAGCAGATTCCGCAGCTGACGCTCAGCTCCTGGCAGTGGAGGTCGACAGCAAGCAGTTATGGTAGGTAAGATTATAATCATAAAAGTCAGTCCATTCAAAAGATGACATTTCACCCAAACGGTAAAATGTCCATTTATTTTGCATGCAGTAAAAATAATGTAAACAGCTATATCCTAACTATAGATCACATCAAACTTATTTCTCTCCACTTCACTTTTCTTGATAATTGATATAGCAAAAGCGTTTCCTTTGAGAGAAAAATCAATAATTTAAGGATTCATGCTATTTCTAAGTATTTTTCTGGCATCCACATATAAAATATAATAATGGAAAGTATATAATTTAGAAACGCAATCAGTGTGATAAAGCAACAGAGTATATGACTAGAACTAAAGCAAGAGATACACACCCAAAAGATCCATCCTTTTCTTTACCAAAAAACGCAAATCGAGAAAACATCAAATAAAAACCTGACCGCTTCTCTCAATGAAGTTTGGTGGCAGAAGTTGACCTGAGCTCTTACCTCCTTGCTGGTGCTGGTGGGGCTGGGAAAGTCGATGTCCAGAACTTCCTCCAGGTTTTTCAATAAGGATCGGTCCACGTCCCTGCCGCAATGGACAATATAAAAAACTCCCTGAGAATTGATACATGTAATGATTGCATCCCTCATTCACAGTCTTAGGTATAATAAATCATATTAAAGTCTGAGAAAACAATGATTGGTGTTAAAGTTTTGATACCATATAAGTAAGAGTGCATCAAGCCCCTAAAATCCCATAAATGGTGATATTACTAAGGAGAAATTCAAAATATAATGTGGGCCTTGCAACCATGTCATACGAGACACTCAATTTCTCTAGTCTGTGAAAAGTCTATAGATCAGCATTTTTGTCACAGATTTTCAGTTGCAATTTTATTTTAATCTCTATTCCGACATAAAATTACCTCAAACGTAAGGTAGTCAAGCAGAAGTTTTGGTTTAAATTTTGTTAGTCAATGGCGATTCAGGAGAATGATACTTTGCCCCACAATTTAGCTCCACTTGATTTTTGTGACTTGCTTCGAACGAGATGAAACATAATCCTAGCCCCACAGCACTTTGTAGGCTGCCCGAACCGCAAGATAGCCAGTCTGGCTATGAAAAAACGGGGTGCAGAGCTGTCCTGTCCACCTGGTTGACTGATGCTCTTGAATGTTGCACTGATATCCAACACGCTATGTGGGCAGCGTCTAATTCACATCAGTGTGTGTGTGTTTGTCTGTCTGTGACACTCCACTGTGCATCAGTTAATTTATGGCTTTCATCACCCTCTTCTCCTACATCAGTGGTCCAACCATCTTTATACACGGAGACTAAACACCGCCAGATCACCCAAGATCAGTTGGGGGGGGGGGGGGGGGGAGATTATTTTACTCCTTCCTCCAGCCATTTTTTGGGCTCAGGTAAAACTGCATACCGTGCATTTTAGGGGTATCATTTAAAAATCACAACTTTTTAATTTCTTTGCAAACTCACCATCTGTGAAGGTTTACGTTCAATTTCTCCCGCAGGTCGGCAACAGCTGTTTGAATCAAGTAAAGATTAAATTCGTTAGGAAAAAATCAAACTCACCATCTGTGAAGGTTTACGTTCAATTTCTCCCGCAGGTCGGCAACAGCTGTTTGGATCAAGTAGAGATTAAATTCGTTAGGAAAAAAAAGTTTATAAAAAAAAAAATGATCAAATATAAGTTTCTAATAGAAATAGAAATTAAATGTTTCACGGTATTCTGTGTAAAAGAAAATGGAAGGAAGGAAGAGAACAAGCAAAAAAAGAGAGGTAATAATGGTATGGAGCTTCAACTTGTCAGTCACTAAAGACTTGTTTGAGACAGAAATAATGACGAGATAGATAACACAAAAAAAAAATTTAAAAAAAAAAGAAATCCTTTTAGTCCTGTGGGTCATTGAAAGGTAAACAAGAAATTTATCAAGTTTTCAGGAGTAGTGCAAGAGTTTTGAAAGGAAAATCAGCTCTGGTTGTAAAAAAATAAACAGATATAGAAAATTGACATATGTAGCAAATGCAAGTTTTATGAACCATTGATAAATTATAGGTAAACTTTAGAGAAACTTTTTCATCATTTACAAACTGCAATCTCTTTAGAGAAAACTATTGATCATTTGCAGGAACTGCATGAGAACTTCACTGCAGTGGGTACCTGACCTGACTCGGCTCCCAGCAAACGACATTCTGGCAGCATGTTGGGCTGTCGACAATTAACCATCGCATGTATGGAGATATTAGGACCTGACAAGCATTGAAAAATAGGAGATGAGAAAAACAGCTTATTCATTTGTTGATTTATTATTATTATTATTATATAGGAGGAGATGGTGGAGGAGGAGTAAGAGGAGGAGAAAGAGAAGGAAAATAAAATTGAATAAACAACACTTCAAAGACACAACACCTGGACGTATAGAATTTACTAAGAAAAAGTAATAAAAACAACAAGCCAACAATAACAACTAAATGAGTGCTGTTTCAGCACACTTTTCAAAAATTCTAAAAACATGTCTCCCTTTAATTTTTTGGAAAATGTTTATATCTTAAGACGAAATGGTAGGAAAAATGTTGACCAAAATATGTGTAGTGCCCTCTTGAAATTTTGTTTGTTTCCTAAATGCCTCTGACAAGGCTATGTCCTACCACAGTCATTAAAAAATACTCATACCACAGATAGATTAAGGAATAAAAAAGTTTGGGGGAGGGGAGGGGGGGGAGGAGAGAATTAAAAAAAAATAAAACAAAACGACAGCCATATAAAGCTTGTGCTACAAACCAAGAGCAATTCGTCTGTGGGTCGAGGAGAAAGTCGGGTGCTCTGGCTCCAGGACCCAGCAGTTGTCATCAATCTCCCTGAGCATGTTCCAGAACTGTTGGTAGCTGCCGACCGCGGCTTCAAACTGTTTATACAAGTGTTTCAGTCCTGACTAGAAACAATGGAATTTAAAATATTGCAAGTTGATGTAGAAACAATGGAATTTAAAATATCGCAAGTTGATGTAGAAACAATGGAATTTGAAATATCACAAGTTGATGTAGAAACAATGGAATTTGAAATATCACAAGTTGATGTAGAAACAATGGAATTTAAAATATCGCAAGTTGATACAGATCCGTCACTTACTGTTTCACATGTGGTGCTTAGTGTTGAAAATGAATTTGCCACTGAATCAATGTAACAAAAAACAAAAAACGTTTGTCATAATGCCAAAAATAATTTTAAAGTGTTTCTGGCACAGTTTGATTCAGTGCTATCACCATTGAAACTGGAGTGTTGTTCTTATTTACCCCCCCCCGCAACGTAAACAAAACAAAACAACAACAAAAAAAGAAAAACAAAACTATTTTCTTCATTAAACAACAAACTCCATGGTATTCTTACCTGCCTGGACCAGTGGAAGTCGAATTCTTCTGGTAAATCCACAGAGCAGGTAGGCATGGAGGCCAGATCCTGAAGGCGGGTATGGACAGGAGGTGTTCATCTTTATACATGTACATTAATAAAATCATGGGCACAAAAAACCCAAACAATAATAGAGGGGGGGGGTGTCCAATGTTTATGACCAAAGTTCGAATGGTACAGAATCCTAAACAAAATAAAAAAATACATAAAATAAAACTGTCGAGGTACTTCAATTCTTTTGGCTGCTGCAGATTTGAAATGATGAATTTTTAAAGGCCGACACAACTTACTTCTCCATCGTGAGGCGTTGGGTAAAATTCACTGTCTACATTTTCTGTCTAAGGTCTAAAACAAAACGCTACAGACTAAGTTGTGGTCTAGTTCAAGAGGATCGCTGAGGTGAGACATCAACGAATCTCAGTGATTGAGGGAGTTCAATGCCAAGGGTAGTCTCTCTCTCTCTCTCTTTCCCTCTTCCTTCACCTTCAAGTTTTCTTTTCTTTCTGTTTTCCTGCCCCCTCTTGTATTTAAAGCCCTCAGTGGAACAGTCCAAATGGTTTGACACGGGCCCAGTACTACAACAGATCAATGAGTTAGGCTGGGACAGGTAGGGCTATTTTTGGTTCACAGGCTGGAAATATGCAGCATCAGCTTACTGAGCCACTGCAGAAAACTGGGAGTAAGAGAGAAGGGAAGCCTTATTTTTTATGCTGTGTGCAGATTGTTTAAAGGGCCAGACTGATTGCTTCAATCATAGTAGAACATATTTTTCTTTTCTGAAAGATATACTATCCTAGTCAAAACAGTACACCTGTTACTCATTATTGCGGTATCTTACCTTCTCTAGAATTTGTACTGCATCAAATCTAGTTTCTGTATTTATTTTCTGGAATGAATTTGTGAAATAATCATCATCATCGTCATCATGTGCCGTACTTCATAGCATTTGCAATCATGTCCTTCCACAACACTAGATCCCTTCTTGCATTAAGCGCCTCCATCACATACGCCACATTCAGCCACAAAACTAGATTGTCCAGTAGCTTTTCTCTCTGCCTTTTCATAGCATGACTTAGAATCGATTTGGGGTCAATTTTGTTCACAATTTCTTCAATTTTGTTTGCCCTAAATTATTCAGCCACATTGGCATTTTGCTCTGTTTCATTAAAACAATTTAAGCTCTGTTTCCATTCACTCATTTAGTAATGGAGACATGGTCATATTTGAAAGGCAAGACTGAATGTACTTTTTTCAATGTTTCCATTCACTCATTTAGTTATGGAGACATGATCATAATGAAAAGCAAGACTGAATGTAATTTTTTCAAATTCCTATGTAGAGTCGAGACTGTGAACAGTGATTTGTCTCAGGTCCAACTTACAACGACAGATGACTGTGGGAGAAAACATGTCATGGTAGTATCCATTGATAAACAGGCAAGTTAAAGCAAATTTAGACTTGGTGGCCTCCCTCCCCCACTTCTCTCTCTCTCTCTTTCTTTTTCTCCCCCCCCTCTCTCTCTCTCTCTCTCTCTCTCTCTCTCTCTCTCTCTCTCTCTCTCTCTCTCTCTCTCTCTCTCTTACTAAATGAGTGAATGGAAACATTGAAAAAAGTACATTCAGTCTTGCCTTTCAATATGACCATGTCTCCATTACTAAATGAGTGAATGGAAACAGAGCTTAAATTGTTTTAATGAAACAGAGCAAAATGCCAATGTGGCTGAATAATTTAGGGCAAACAAAATTGAAGAAATTGTGAACAAAATTGACCCCAAATCGATTCTAAGTCATGCTATGAAAAGGCAGAGAGAAAAGCTACTGGACAATCTAGTTTTGTGGCTGAATGTGGCGTATGTGATGGAGGCGCTTAATGCAAGAAGGGATCTAGTGTTGTGGAAGGACATGATTGCAAATGCTATGAAGTACGGCACATGATGACGATGATGATGATTATTTCACAAATTCATTCCAGAAAATAAATACAGAAACTAGATTTGATGCAGTACAAATTCTAGAGAAGGTAAGATACCGCAATAATGAGTAACAGGTGTACTGTTTTGACTAGGATAGTATATCTTTCAGAAAAGAAAAATATGTTCTACTATGATTGAAGCAATCAGTCTGGCCCTTTAAACAATCTGCACACAGCATAAAAAATAAGGCTTCCCTTCTCTCTTACTCCCAGTTTTCTGCAGTGGCTCAGTAAGCTGATGCTGCATATTTCCAGCCTGTGAACCAAAAATAGCCCTACCTGTCCCAGCCTAACTCATTGATCTGTTGTAGTACTGGATATCAGACACCAAATTTTCAGGATTTATGAATATTTTGGTAGGTGCCATTTTATAGAAAACAGCACTTGGAAAGTAAATTAACAATAATAGCATTTATTGATATTTGAAATTTGTTTTTGAAATTCATGTACTCCTTATAATCAGGCATAATTTGTGGACAAACACAAATGGGAATTTGTCATATATATATATATATATATATATTCATTTAAAGAGCACTTGTATTACTTATAATACCGAGACAGGAGACAGAGACAGTTTTTTAATCTGAGTTCTGGTAAAAAAAACATGTCGAGAAACATTGATGGCAATAATTATTAGCAGGATCAACCCCCCCTCCCCCCAATTGGTAGGGAGCAATTGTAGATGAGTCTTTCAAGTATTCAATGTGATATGCTG
>RQTK01001339.1:0-17460 GCA_003991915.1 Elysia chlorotica | reverse complement strand
AGTATCTTTGTTATTATAATTATTATTATTATTATTATTATTATTATTATTATTATTATTATTATTATTATTATTATTATTATTGCTAAAGCATACGGAACGCAGTCAGTAGCCATAGGTGGAAAGTACCATAGAAGGGAAAAAGCAACAAATACATAAGGTGAAAAGGAAGAAGAAAATGAAGGAAACTATAGAGAGTATTATATACATTTATTTATCTTAACGGGTAACAAGGACAGACAAATCCGCGAGGGTGTATTACAATAATTATTGTATTTTAATCCAGTTGTTACTGATGACGGAAGAGTATCTGTTTGGTGAGTTTATGTCTTAGCGATCCTTTCTTCGAATATCATTGACTGTTAAATAAATTGATAATACGAAAATTAATAGTTAAATTTACCCACTGCGATCGACTGCTTGATCTAGCTGTAAGAACAATGTTATGAAGTTGCCTCTTTAAGCTTTTTTTCATTGCATACCTAGATGTACTCATCATGTAACATAGCTTGTAACATTATATGCATAGACCCGCTTGGTCTACCCTAGCGCAT
This sequence comes from Elysia chlorotica, assembly GCA_003991915.1. Lineage (NCBI taxonomy): Eukaryota > Metazoa > Mollusca > Gastropoda > Plakobranchidae > Elysia > Elysia chlorotica. Next base: position 16,906 of record RQTK01001339.1, on the reverse strand, counting down.
CATGCCTTAGCGAATTGGTTGATTTCTGTTAATAGGAATGTGTGTGCACTTTTCCTGCCCCCACTTTCCTCTCCCCAGTGACAATCGCGCTGTGACGTCACCGAGCGGTCTAGTCTTATTTCTATATCTATGGCTATATCATTCATTTTTCTCGCATGAAGTTAAAAATGATCATGAAGTCATAATGGCCCATAATTATCACAAGTGCTGGGCTACGTGCATCGTACATGTAAACTTTCTAGCCTAAGTTTAAGTTTGACTTAGAGCGAACTATTAAAAAAAAACTGATCACACCACCGACCCAACCAAATCAAGGATTCGACCCAATGACCTATAGAGAGAAGCTGCTTTACTGTGCATACTGTGCTAACGCTATACCTAACACTTTTTAATGTAAAAATGTGCCCTTCATGCTAGCTTTTTTATTCTAAAAATGTATCATCTTCATCATCATCATCATCATCATCATCATCATCATCATCATCATCATCATCATCATCATCATCATCATCATCATCATCATCATCATCATCATCATCATCATCATCATCATCATCATCATCAAAATCTCAAAAATATTTAAATGTTGACTAAAAATGGTTAAAATTGTTTCTTTACCTATAGATAAAATTGGTTGCCATCTCCTCCTGAAACAAAAAAAAAACAAAAAAAAAAAACACACCATTAGGCCTTACTTTATTAATTTTTTTTTATTATTAATTCACACGGCTCTGATCTTCTAAAGATTTGATTTTTTTCTTTCGCTTTTATATATTTTGTCTTCAGTATTGAATGATCATGTTCCTTCCCATCGAAATATTATATAGGATGAACGTGCAAAATAAATGACACCGAATTCAAACCTCATTAACCATTAGACCAATGTCGAACTGAATGGTGTTTTTGGGTAACAATATCAGTCTTGTAGTTAGTGCTAGTTACATAGTTCCCTATATAACAAATTATAAGTATGCGCGCAAAATATGGCCTAGTAATAGGCACCACAATCCACGTAGCCTACGTGAGGCACAGATTGCTATTAATTTAATCTGTGACGTGAGGTTATTTTTTGTTTTTGATTTACTGAAATAATATCGACGTTATCTAATAATGACTATTATTAAGTTATTAGGTAAAAAAAAGGATACATATGTGCACAAAACGTTACATCTCCATCATCCCCAAAGAATGTCAAAGTTAAATGCGACATAATCAACTTCCTCAACTAGGTACATCTATGGGAATGGAAGAAAACCAAAATTGGATTTTTAATACAGGTTTTGGATAATCGTACAAGAATAAATGACAAATCAGACACTAGCTTGCGACAGTTTGTAATAAAAAAAAATTAAAAAAAAGACATGAGGTAGCTATTCTCATTGTCTCAGTGTTTATGCTTTTGTTTTGTATAGAATATTCTTTTTTTTTTTTGCCAACGAAACTCGTTTGTATTCAACTATCGATAACTAACATTTATTTACTAGACTAATTGTTGCGACCGCCCACAACAAAACTTCTTTCTGTTATGTTTTGATCTGAGAGGTCATATGGACCCAGTTGTGTAGGATTTAATGCATCAATGTTTATGTCAGCCTCAGAGGCATGCATGAGATGTGAGAGGGAGAGAGAGAGAGAGCTAGTGGAACTCGCGAACTGGAACTGTTGTCAGGGAAGCTTACAGTCATAATTGTTCAGATAGCTCAGCTAGATCTAGATCTATATATCCTAGCATTACATAGGAATTGCTCTCGCAAAGGTTAGCGGGCTCTGAAACTTGCTAGAGAGGAGTTTAACAAATCGGTTCGGACAGTATAAAACACCCATTCAATAAAATGTGTGACCACTTCAGACCCACAGTGCCAGATCCAAATATCGAGGTTGAGGAAACCTTACGAAGACTCACATTAGTAAATCAAACCCCTCTTTCGAAACCTAATTTGATATCTAGATCTAGATCTGCATCAGAAGCCTCACCACTTCAATCCGAAACCACACCTGACAGCGAAGAAAGGAAAACAAATACTGACATGGAATCCCTTTTCGGTGCAGGTGTTAATGGCAATGCATCTTTGTACAAGGAATATCACAATTCTAATGATGAACACTCCACGAACAACGGCGAGACCGACCAAATCAATGACTTGCCTCAAAAGTTTCATTCCACAGAGTCCAGTGCAGTAAGTAAAAGTACTGTTTCAAGGACAATTGCGCTGAAATGTCAGCCTCATGTCACCAGTGAAGAAAATCATCAAAACGGTGATATAAGGGCAACAGAATCAGATTTAGATAGAATCAGAGACTCAAAGAAAAAAATGCCCAAATCCATCTCACTAAATGATGATGAGATTGCAGCAGACATGGCCTCCCATTATAGAGAAATAATTGAGCAGATTGGCGAAGATCCCACAAGACAAGGCTTGTTGAAGACGCCAGAGAGAGCTGCCAAGGCACTGATGTTCTTCACCAAAGGATACAAGGAAAATATAGCAGGTTGGTGCACACTTACAAACACCTTGCTCTATAGACATGCTATATTGACAGTCACCAGTTTTAAAACCAACATTTAATTTGCCATCTAAATGTAAAATGTACTTCCTTTTGGGACAGAAAGTTTTGCAAACTAGATATCTAGATTATATAGATTTAGACCGACAAGTTTCATATTCTTTTGGATATTTGTAGAACCTAGAGAACTGAATTTATTTACAAATGTTCCTGTTACACAGTACTTACAATTGTATTGGACAGTTGGTATAATTTTTGGCTAGAAAAATTTCATGTTAAAGAGTTCCCTAACTTAGGATCATAAAAGTACTCCTGAAAAAAAAAAATGATTTACCTTTTAGAACCAATTTATAAAACAAAAATGATGACTTAATGAGAAGATTTATATTTTAATTTTGAAAACAATTTTTTTTCATTTTATGTTGACAAAATACCTCCAGATCCCAGTAGAAAATGAATTAAATTAGGTGATAAATTATTATTAAAATGGAAATATGTACGCGTATTTTGTGTTCTATGCACCTTTTGCTTTTGCCCTCTCATTAAATTGATGTTTCCATATACTGCACATTAACAGGGAATATAAACATATTTTGGAAACTAAGTTTCCAAATCAAAGTGTTTAAAAATGGAACTAAAAAATGAAACAGAATAGATGAATAGTCGTACATAATAATTATGTTTTTGTGGACGAGCATAGCATTTTTGTAAAATTTTCTCCGCATCGCAATCTCCAGATTTTTTTTGTTGCCGCACCTGGCAATGGAATTTTTCTTTCTTTCAATATTGTGGTAGTGGTTTGATGTTTATCTCTTGCTTCTCAAGATTTTGAAGTATAATTATTGCTTCACAAATGACACTTCAATTTTAAAATCAGCTAAATGATTAAAAAACAAGAACTAAAAAAACAAAAAATGCATATAGGGTAAAAAATGAGTGTTTGTCTCAGCCTTTTATACTAGCATATGAGTGTAATCTAATTCTCACTACATGTATTTTTATTTCTTGACAACTTTGAGAGAAATCCGCCTACACCGCTTTCTGTGTAAAACTGGTCCATTGAAGCTTAAAGACAAAATGGATCTGTTTTTTGTTGTTGTTAAAGCTATCCACTTAATACCTTTAAAAATTGATCTGCACTAGCTTACAAGTCTTAAATGCTTATTTAGTGTATATAGATATGATTATTTCAATTTCATCCCAAATGATTTTCTGGGTTGTTGTTTTTTTGTGCTAATATTGGAAGAGGAAACTGGGTTAGTGCTTAGAGGAAACTGGATGGTCTCTGAAATATTTAGCCGTGCCAACAACTTGGACCATTTTTCAATAGTTTTTTTATATCATTTTAGAATGTTTGACTTTAGAGCAGCAGAAGATACTAATGACTGGGAACTCATAACTCGGTTAGGAATTCTTAGAACAGTTTTTAAAGGTTAAAATTAAATTTCTTTTATTGGTGCATTTTTTTTCCCCTTGCAATCTACATCATGTAACCAAAGTCTAACAAATCACATGATTATGCATACATAATCAGAGGCGTAAGTTTATTTTTATAGCTTGAAGTTGAAGGCCTAGGATATACAGAGAACTGTTCCATTTTGAGTATTTAAGCAAAGTCCCATTACATATGTACCATGTAGAGTCTATTTGAAAGCGGTATAATGATTTACAATTTATTGATGAGGGTAACAGTTAAGAACATTTTATGATGCTTGTGGCTTTTGAATGTAATATTGTATTGTGTCAACATTATATGATTATTCTTCTATTGTACATGTGATAATGGAAATTGTTAAGCGCACTGAGCATGATTGTTCATGGAAGTGCGCTATATAAATGCAATATATTTATGTATTAAAAGTGGAATATCGTATTTATACAATAACATATTCTAGACTAGTACTATGAGTTATGAAGACAATTAAAGTTGCTCCTTATTGGGCTAAGTTGCAGCATCGATGTGGCGTTGGCATACAAGTATCTAGTTAAAGTCTGCCCCAACATCGAGCACTTGTTGATGCGCATAGGTCTGCCTCATACGCACATCCCCGCCCTGTCTAGTGTGTGGCAGCACATAAAATTGTCAGACGTTCGTCTTGGGGCCCACAATATAACCTATATAGTGCTGCTGTTGGACGTCAAACCAGCCCAACCAACCCAACCAACCAACCAACCAACCTCATACGCACCAGTCATGGCTGTAGCCGCAGGTTGTGTTCTAGTTATCATAGGCTGTGCATGCTCCTATCCGTGCAATCACGGACATTGGTAAAATTTGAGTTTGAGATGAAAATAACAGAGTAGTCAACATGATCTTAAAGTATACGTAGGTTTCAAGACGCTAACTGGGAATTGCCAAAACTGATGAGAAAGAGCGGAACACAACGGGTTGGGACAAAAATTAACAATTTCTCGTGCCGTAGTCTCAACACGGGGCGCCAGTTTGCTCAGTCGGTAGAGCTCTAGGCAGGCTGTGGAGGAGTTCCGAGGTTCTATCCTCACCAGCTGCTACTGTTTTTACCGTCTCCGTATTTCGTAATGCCCTTTATGATACACAAAACTATGTGTTGTAAGCCGTACCACATTGTACTTAGGACCCTAGACCCACACCACTGCTCTTCCTAGGTATTTACTAAACCTGTTATAGGAGTAGGCTGATTTATTGGGATGGCTGCCGTTATCGTCATCCCCGGGATGCGGCTAATCAACAAGTACATGCAGTATTCTCACCCCTGGAAGCTTTCTCGGCAGGAGAGAGGGGGAGTAGAAATGAAAACCGGGGGACCAAAGAAGAAGAAGAAGAGAAAGAGAGAGAGAGAGAGAGAGAGAGAGAGAGATGTGGATATATAATAATGACATAAGTAACTGATATGATTCAATCATACTGTCCGGGACTCAAAGGGAGAGAAGTTCGATTTGTATTGTTTCTCTTTCAGGACAGAATGTTACGACGTATTTGTCTTGAAAATATGTTTCTTTTGATTTTTGTAATCCACAAAAAATGTAGAAAAAATCAACAAATGAAACATAATTTGTTACGTGAATAATTGGTAAAAATGAATGTTGGTACATATACTGAATCTAGACGAATTTGGATAGAGATCATGTTGACACTGATCGTATTCTTTTGCTCGGGATACATTCGCCCTACCGTCTGGAGCATCTCTTCGTCACACACACACAGGCTGTGGCCATGTAGAAGAAAGTAACCCAAAAATCGATCACTTATGTCACCTCTCTCTCTCTCTCTCTCTCTCTCTCTCTCTCTCTCTCTCTCTCTCTCTCTCTCTCCCTCTCGCTCTCTCACTCTCTCCCATTCTGTATCTCCTTCTCTCTCTCTCACTCTCTCCCATTCTCTATCTCTTTCTCTTTCTGCCTCTCTCACTCTCTCCCATTCTCTATCTCTTTCTCTTTCTGTCTCTCTTCGTCTCTTCGCCTGTCTGTCTGTTTCTCTTTCTCTTTTCCTCTCATCCTCTTCTCTTTTTACCATTGCGCTTTTTATGTAAATTATATCAAGTAGCACGAAATTTAAAACCAAGTTGAAATTTAATAATTAAATTTACCAACGTGTCCACGAATGGTTTCAACCAATCAATGTTGAAGTTTATGAAGCTGGCACACCCATTTGAGCGTCCAGTTATAATCAGCATTTACGTTTTGAAAATATAAAAAAGTAAATGTCATAAAGTTACACCATTTCTATTAGAACAACATTATGATTAAATGATTTTATGATTGAAAAGATTACCAAGTGTTTTGACTCGGGTCGTGTTACAAGTATATGATACGCCGTGTAAGTCGGGACTTTTCAATCGGATTCAATTATTTTTATAAAGTGGAATTGCGCGATTTGTTTCTGTGTATTGCTAACTCCTCTTTTGTCAAAGCGAACCCCAGTAGGTTAGACAGTCAGCTCTAAGCTAATCAACAACAATGGTAAAAAAACAATGCATGATGTTATGAATACATGAAGGTCCATGCACTCGAAATAATGAGCTTTGGCGTAAACAGCTTATTGGGCCATTCAAATGTTTATTGGGGGACTTGACACGGTGAAGTGCTCACGCCGGCCTGCACTCTAACAAAGAGTCATCCACCCAAGAGTCGCTGGATGCGGGCCACTACATGACATGATGCAGCAGACACGAGTTCAAGTTCCAAACGACAAAGGTCTGGTTAAAACACCGGCAATGAAATACAGAAAACAATGTACTTTTTATTGAGTTCTCTTTCGAATGAAAACGAAAAACCAATGACTGAAAAGGCCTCAATAGAAGGCGAAACCTTTCTTATATGTTTACTAGAAGTCCCAAGGTTAAAACACTTCGTTTAATTTTGTGGATTTATTTCTTGTTGTTTCGTGGTGGTGGTGGTGTGGGTGTGGTGGTGTGTTCTTTCCAACTCATTGTCATTAACCCGCTCCAAACGACGCTCCGTGTGAGTGACACTCGCGGTGTTGAGCTCTCGTGCGAGGGCGGGGTGAATTCATTACCCAGTCATCTGGTTTTTCTCCCAACTCACCTGCGTGGGAATTCTGGAGTAAAATTATGTTAATGACTACAGTTAAAAGTTCGTCACGGTTAGAATAGTGAGTAGTCACCGTCGGCGAATATATCATCATTAGCATACCGTGCACTCTCAAAACCGCCCATCGATTTCGATACTAGTCTGTACATTCATCGATCGGTCATTGTGAAAACAGCGGCATTGGGGGCCAGATCATCCGAAAGTCTTTGCTTAAACACCTTTTGCGCTGAACGAGACATAGTGATAAGTCCTGTCTCCAATTCCAAACTGTAGATTAACACAGTTGCCAAAAGAGCATATGGAAGAGAACAAGTCGAGATGGTACTATTGGTAGGTGGGGTAGGAGGTGTCGAACGAATCCAGCTGAATATTCTCGTCACTAGATGAATCATTTACTAATGAGATGAACGCACGCGATTAAATCGCTTGCAAAATCTAATTATCATACAGCAGGGTCCGTTTAAAAACCTGTCCCGGTTTACTCACGATACATGATGTAGCACATTGTTGTTTCGTAATGTTATTTTAAAGCGTTCGTGTACGTGTTTTGTAAGACCTGTCAAGGGAATAAATTTAGCAAATTTATACGATTATGTTCCCCAAAATTATAGTAAACAAAGTTTTTTTTTTAAATGTCTCTACGTCATCATACATGTATACTAATTGAAATACTAATTGTTTCCATAAGCATAACCAATCTTGATCGTGCAGTACTGGCTCAAGTGATAGGGCGTTGGTATTTAGATCGGAGATCCCCTGTTCGAATCCCACGATCGGCCAATATTTATTTGTCCGATTTCGTTCCATACTGGGTGGGTCGGTGTCAGTATGATCTGACTGGCTGAGACAGAAGTTCAGGTCTCCTCACCCTGTCTCGTGTGTGGCAGCACATAAAATTGTCAGATGTCTGTCTTGGGGCGCGTCCTCAATATAGCATACATATGGTTCACGTTGAACGTTAATTAACCGACTCAGCTCAAGTGGACTCCTTATCAAATGTAAAATCTGCTGGCTGGTGATGGTAACCGCGATTCTCCTTGTTACCTCACGGTCTACCAACAGCTCCCGCTGCGATCATTATAAAAAGCCCAGATCGACCTCACGGCGGTTGATCGTGTCATGTAATTCGATCATCTAGTCAATTCCACACCGCCCACCTCCGCCCGACAGTCATTGGACGCGGATAGTCCAGTAGAGCGTTGCGCAGCAACCTGAGTATGCTACCAATACATCCCCAAACACAATACAAAGTCACGCATACCTAGCGGGGCTGTGGGCTGTGACCCGTGTGAGTAGTAAAACCAACCCCGCGCACTGTTATTACTCAGCAAATACAAAATGATGCTGAAAAGTATTCAGAATAATTATTCAACGGTGCACCCAGCGTGCTCTTTATGGACGGTTTGTAGTGTATTTTTTAAGGAAATCTCTGATGATGAAAGTATTGATATTTTCACCCACAGTCCCATGAATTTCTGTTGGTGAAGACTTTTCCTTCGTTGTACAGAGGGTGGGGCGATTGATGTTGATATACCTAATTAGGCAGGAAGGAAGACATGGTCATCGGGAGCATTATGTTCTACTTGCTGTGGAGACGCGAGAAGTCTTATTTCAGTTTCGATTATTTACAAGAAAAGCTATTTTCTGTAGAATGAAGCATTGCGCAGACCTCCAACGCTGTCTCTGTGTAAAGCTCAGTGAGGAATGCCTGAATATCTAACGCTCTGGGAGACATACTCATTCCTCCTGCAACAAACGTCTTATCCACCACGATGGTACGAAATTGGGCGAATACATTTTTGACCTACCGTAGGTTTGGATCAAATTTCTGCCTCATTGGGAAACCAGGGCTTTAACACTTACGCACCCCCCCCCCTCCACCCTTCTCCCCCTCCCGATACGATGGTGTCGTCGAAATTGGTAAAGAAAAAAGAAGATAAGAACCGCCATTTCCGTTATCGAGATCCAAATAAAGGCTGGGGTCCAAGCTAATCACCGTGTCATTGATGTTGGCTCTGCTTCAGTCCGAGCTTTCTTCAGCTGCAGGGAAAACAACACTGGGCCCAGCTGGGCTTAACAGAACTTTCTTCGGTCAGGCATTCAGGAGTTCGCAGACATTCGACTACAGCGTAGTCCGTAAAGTGCAACTGCATCATCATCATCATCATCATCATCATCATCATCATCATCATCATCATCATCATCATCATCTCTTTCTGCATATGTCTCTTTCTCTCTGTCTGTTCGTCTCTCTCTTTTTATTTCCCCTGTCTCTTTCTGTATATGTCTCTTTCTCTCTGTCTGTCCGTCTCTCTCTTTTTATTTCCCCCTGTCTCTTTCTTCTCTCTCTCTTTCTCTGTGTGTGTGTGTGTCTCTCTATCCCTTACTCTCTCTCTTTCTCTGTCTCTCTCTCTTTTACTTTCTCTCTTACTCTCTCTCTCTCTCTCTCTCTCTCTCTCTCTCTCTCTCTTGCCCTCCCTTCTCCCTATCGACCTATCTCCCATTCTTAGTGGTGGATTGTCTCGTGTACTCTCTCTTTCCCTGTCTATATCTGTTTCTATCTATTTTTCACTTGAAAGGACCAAAGACTAACATCAACGAGCATGACGCGAATTAAACAACAAACTGCTTACATAAGCTATAAAAAGACCAATGTCAACCGAGTGCAGTAAGGATTAAAATAATATAGACCTAGCGTGCCATTTTTACCTGTTTACGATTTCGCCGTTTATTACCTGTGACGAGCGATAACGTTTTTTTTTCCCCTTTTCTGAGCAACCGAGCATTTTATGTTACCCTCATAAGTCGCCGGCCCTAAAACCTAAAAGTGTCATTATTGTAACTATGTCGTCATACTATACACACACACACATCAATACATAGGGGCAAGTACAATAAACACAGACACACAGGGCAAGGGCAAGTGCAGCACACACACACACGCACACACACACGCTCCCCCCACAGTGGAGCCGCCTACGCACTGTTTTCACGTGACCATTGCTTTTCTAAGAACTGGCACACGTCAGCTTGTCGTTCCCAGACTCCCGTGTCGCCTCAACGAAAGCCCCGGGGTCCCGCCTGAGAAGGCAAGCCCCACTTTTCATGGGGCGTAACTCCTCCGGGAGACCACTACAGGATCCGCCAGGATTGTGGGCAGTACATGTAGTTGTATTTTGGGACAGGTACCAACATACTCGGTCCCCCTTCCCCAATGCTAACCTCTTTGGATCCCACTCAAGGCCTGCCCCATCCCTCTTCCCACTCCCTAATTTTGTTTGATTGATATTATATTCTATACATGTATGTGTGTGAGTGCCCCAGCGCTCTATGCTTGCTGGGAACAATGAGCGCCCACTTATCGAGTATCGATCCCGCAGCCCAGGCAGCCCGCCATCCGTGATTGCTAATGGAAGAACACGGTCCAGGCTTTTACAGAGACATCGCGTTGGCGAACCAGTGAATGGGCGGGAAAAACCGCCGGTGCAGACGGTAACCACTCTTGTCCTGGGCCATACAAAGCGAAGCCTGGTTTGAATGCTTTGAGACATAGTTAAAGTAAAAAACAACAACAGCAGAAGATAGTTTGTCAACTCCAAGCGTTGGTTTTGATTTTTGTTCATGTTGTTTTCATCTTAGCAGTATTCCAATAAGGATTAAGATGACTTTAGCCAATCTCCAAGTTATCACCCCTATTGTTAAATATTTACACTATGTAAAATCGGATTGTTAATTGTAAATTAGTCTGTCACCCTTTGCCTTATTTTCTTTTTTTTCTTTCTTTTTTTTTAAAGCAAAAAACAGAAGCAAATAAACCACTGTAAATGACTGGTAGTTTAATTGCATAATTCAGTCTTTTTCACAAGAGATGGCATTCGCCACATCGCCGGGCTGGCCCGCCTCTCGGACTGCGGCGGGTGGAGCTTATTTCCGCTCCATTCAGCGCTCCTAGTCACTGCGTCAGCGCGGGCCAGAATTAGCAGCTGATTTCTTTAAATTCTTAATGAAAAAGAGCTCCGTAGGCGAAATTCTCCTATTGAGTCTTTATACTGGTCGCCATCAAAGAACGCCCACGAAAATTAACAAATAGACCACTTGTCCTTGGTTTGTTTATTTTTTATTGCAATACTTGTCAAAATAATTTCTTTCATAACCCCCACCACAACCCACCTGTCCTATTTTTCTTATCAATTATTCAGATAACACTCCCCCTCCCTCTCTCTCTCTCTCTCTCTCTCTCTCTCTCTCTCTCTCTCTCTCTCTCTCTCTCTCTCTCTCTCTCTCGTCTCATTACCCCCTCTCTCTCTCTCTCTCCCCCTCTCTCTCTCTCTCTCTCTGTCTGAGCTTTCATATACATTTATCCACGTGGTCCCAAGTCGGAATTCAAACGCAATTCAAGTAATTGCCTTCGATGCCAACTCGGAAAACTATCTTCATTCATATTTCCATTCCTAATTTCGATACCTACCTTCAATTGGGGTTAACAAATAAATCGCTTTGTTTACCTCACACTCATAAGTTAGATTTGATCTTTCTCAATAGTTTTGAGTTTCTCCGGCCTGTGTCGCTGGTATAACAGGGTCCTTGCTCTGTCCGCAGGGAACGAGAAACGGTCTCTCATTGTGTACTGTGCTATCAAAGTTATTCCAGTTCAAGTGTTACAGTTCATACTAAAGGCTAAATATAAACCCCAAACCAGATACAGCTCCGTTTTTATAACTTTGGTTGATCTTTTCTGAAAGAACAATTAGGTGATCCTTAGTCGGAGAAAACTGAGATTTCTCCTCGTTCACTGCCTTCAATGTTTTTCCAAGAAACATTCTATACGGCGACCGGACACGTAACCTTAAGATAAGACAGCAAACGGTCTACCCCAGAGTCCCCTCGCCCCCTTCTGTCGGTACCAAAGCGATGGAAGCATTGACTTAGCCATGGTCAGTGCAAGACTGATTCGCTGGCCGTTATTTCATTATCACTTGAGACTGAGACGAGTCTCAGAAAAAAAGCAGGACCACAAAAATTTGTATAACCAGTTGGAGTGATAGGACTGCACTTTATAATAATAAAACAAAACAACAAACAAAACATAGCAAATAATGCCTAACAAGCCCAATGATCAAAGTAAACAATCATTTGCGTTATTATTAAGATGATAAAAGGATCTAGTTCTATAGCCTCAAGAGCCGAGTTAGAACAATAGTACTCTGTACACATCTTTTGATAGGTTTACTAGCTAACTTAACAAATGTTATTCGACTGCTCTTTCTGTGCTGAAACAGGAAATGATATGCTTCACTGTACCTTAAATGCAAAGTTGCTTTATTTAGATGCGTTCAGAGAGAACCATTGGACCACAATGAAGAAAACCAAGTCCTCCCTGAATACATGTTTCTGTACGGATAAACTCGAGAGATAGCAGGCGGCATGTTTGTTCTGTGCCCGCCTTAGCCCGTGTTTCCACTGAAACAGAAACGAACCGACCCAAACCGACCCGACCCTACAAAAAACGGCAATGAAAATAGCACAGCCACAAATAACTAAGAAATCATAGAGAAGTCCGCCAAGGTGTTTCCACCAAAACGACCCGCCTCCGGCCGACTTTTTTCGAGTCGGTTGGAATACGGTTTGCACCATTTTTGACGGGTCGTTTGGGTGACTCATCAGCCACAAGCCTGCCACGGGTTAAAAAAATTATTTTATTTTAAGGAATTTTTCAAAACCGATTTCATATTCGTGATCAGCGCCCTCAAATTAGCAAAGTCTACGCGTAAACAATAGGTTTTGATGAAAAATAAAGATTTTAGAATTTGTTTAAAATTAAGTTTATTTTTCTTACTACCGGTCCCTTTTCACTTTTGCCACCACGTGGGAAAACCCAACGTGCCATTCCCCTTTGGTGTGCAACCTGAGGGGTCGAGTCATTGAAGATGACGGGTCGTTTCTGGTTTAGAGTTTGGTAGGTGGAAACACAAAACGGAAACGAACCGACAAAAAACGGTCCGGTTCGGTTTGGGTCGAGTCGTTTCTGTTTTGGTGGAAACGCGCCCTTATATACGTTGTAACACAATAGTAGTGGTATGGAGGAGGTGTGGTAGTAGTAGCAGCAGCGACAACAACAAATTACGATCATGTGACTGATATATTAATGGGAGTTGTGGAAGTATAACACAAGGAGTGTTTAAACAATAGTAAGGGTAGACGATGAGCTACAGTTAGAACGCAATAAAAGATGATGGTCCTGTTACGTCTCAAAGTAAAAGAGAAAAAATAAATAAAAAAAAAACATACAAAAAATAAAATAAAATAGAATCAAATAAGGAAAAAAAAAAGCCACGACCAATCCCCAAAGTTCAAAATTTCATTTAAAATTTCGCTCTAATGAGTAAAGCACCCCTATTCTGCAGACAGGGAATTCTAGGCGCATACTAATTATCTGGTACGAGAACTTTCATTGTTACATCAAGTTTAGCATAAAAATTATCTATGTTAACGTGTGCAAATGTTATGCTTGATTTTCTCTAGTAAGTGAAAGCAAGATTGAAGTGTCACTTTTGTGACCTTTGTGTTTGAATTCCAAGCTTAGAAACCCAGTCCCTACAATACAATATGGCCGTCACCGAAACAAACCCACTGATGACTTGCAGTCATTATGGACTAGAACGGTAAACCGTTGAAGAGATCAATTCCTCGCAAAATGATTATGGGCGTTTTTGGTTGTGTCTTATTTTTCAATGTTTAAAACTGGTCGAAAAACAACTATGATTTTGACCCGGATTTTCAGTGCATGGAGGGAACCAAAGAATCATCATGGGTGATGATACCATATGGGGGATCCATAAATACTTTCCGCAGGCTGCATGTATTTTGTAAAGACAATGAAACTGTTCTCAGCATATCTCATGCGATGGGTTTGTATTATTATTTTAAAAAAATACTTTTTCTCCGCTCGTTTTCTTTTCTTCCTTCTCCACAACCCCTCCCCCATTTTTTCACACCTCTTGCCCCTTTTTTTTATACCGGTAATAATAATAATAATAATAATAATAATAATAATAATAATAATAATAATAATCATACAATGTTATAATAATAACCACGAGAACAATACATAGAGCGCCGTACCATATACTCAGCTCATGGCCCTTTTTACGTGTTAAAATCTAATTTTATTTAATGGCATAGTAGTATTATTTATATATTTATATATTTCTTTATTTAAAAAAATGATCAATTCATACAAGAATATGGCTTTGCATTCATTACTGAGCTAGTTGGTGCGTTTTAACAGCTTTGAAAAAGTCGCATTGTACAGTGATAGCAAGAGTATTTTTGTTTCACTCAGTGGTCTTCTATCTAAATTATTACCGCACGGTGGCCCTCTCTTATTTCAACACAACCCTGCTGATCCCGTATAGGACCCCCGTGGGGAGCCTGGGAAACTTGTACAAAGAGACGCATTTTAATCCTGCATTACTTTGTTTGTCTTTAGTAAGACACAACGGAGAGAAGTCGTTTGTGTTACAATATGGAAACAGATAGACGAGGAAAAGAGGGGGGGGGGGTCTATAGGGTTGAGGTGTAATTAACAATATACTGTATTCTGTTTTGGTCACGGTTTTCAAATGACAATATGGCAAATTGTTTTTGAGAGTGCTTATGCACCAAAACAGTCTGAGATCTGAATGATTTCCTGAAAAATCCTGACCATGCGAGATTAGTTCTCCCGCAAAGCCGGGAAGGCAGGAATATTGAGGCTGCTTGTAGAATTCATGACCACCATGGGATGGTGTGGTGATGGGTGGAGCCCGGCCCTTATCACTGTCAGTCTAGCTGGCCCCGTACTTAAAATAAACCCGCAGATTTTAGCCAAACTTGCATTTCCTGAGAAAATGATTTAAACATTTAAATGCATGCATTTAAAAAAGACACCATTCATGAATAGTCGAGGAGATTTCTAAATTATGTAAACAACCAACAAAATGTCAATGTCCATGAGGGCTACGCACGACTTTGTGGACACCCATGTAATGAAGGATAGTGATAGTTGCTCTACATTGCTTTACTTGCTACGACCCGCTGTTAGCCACTGGTTGGGGCGCTGTCAGAATAGTGGTGCGTTTTTATACATACATAATTAGATAACAAATAAAGGTTCACCAACCTTCCCCCCCCCTCTTTCCTCTCTCTCTCTCTCTCTGTCTTGCTCTCTCTCTCTCTCTCTCTCTCTCTCTCTCTCTCTCTTTCTCTCTCTCTCTCCCTCTCTCTCTCTCTCTCTCTCTCTCTCTCTCTCTCTCTCAACCCCTCTCTCTTTCTATCTCTCTCTCTCTCTCTGTTTCTTCTCTCTCTCTCCCTACACTCTTGTCTGTTTCTCTCTCTCTCTCTCTCCCTCACCCTCTCTCTCTATCTCTCTATCTCTCTCGTTCTCTATATGTCAATTGTACTAGGAACCGCTGTAGTATTATACGTTGTAACACAATAGTAGTGGTATGTAGGAGGTGTGGTAGTAGTAGCAGCAGCGACAACAACAAATCATTATCATGTGACTGATATATTAATGGGAGTTGTGGAAGTATAACACAAGATAAAGTCACAAGGAGTGTTTAAACTATAGTAAGGGTAGACGTTGAGCTACAGTTAGAACGCAATAAAAGATGATGGCCCTGTTACGTCTCAAAGTAAAAGAACTAAAAACATACCAAAAAGAAAAAAAGAAAAAAAACAGAATCAAAAAAGGAAAAAAAAAGGCCCCAAAGTTCAAAATTTCATTTAAAATTTCGCTCTAATGAGTAAAGTACCCCTATTCTGCAGACAGGGAACTCTAGGCGCATACTAATTATCTGGTACGAGAACTTTCATTGTTACATCAAGTTTAGCATAAAAATTATCTATGTTAACGTGTGCAAATGTTATGCTTGATTTTCTCTAGTAAGTGAAAGCAAGATTGAAGTGTCACTTTTCTGACCTTTTTGTTTGAATTCCAAGCTTAGAAACCCAGTCCCTACAATACAATATGGCCGTTACCGAAACAAACTCACTCACTCATGATGACTTGCAGTTATTATGGACTAGAACGGAAAACCGTTTGAAGAGATAGATCCCTCGCAAAATGATAATGGGCGTTTTTGGTTTTGTCTTATTTTTAAATGTTTAAACCTGGTCGAAAAAAACTATGATTTTGACCCGGATTTTCAGTGCATGGAGGGAACCAAAGAATCATCATGGGTGATGATACCATATGGGGGATCCATAAATACTTTCCGCAGGCTGCATATATTTTGTAAAGACAATGAAACTGTTGTGAGGCTATCTTATACGCTTAGTTTAAAAAAATTTTTTGTTTATATTTTTTTTCTCCGCCCCTTTTCTTTTCTTCCTTCTCTGGTTTTAGCCAAACTTGCATTTCCTGAGAAAATGATTTAAACATTTAAATGCATGCATTTAAAAAAGACACCATTCATGAATAGTCGAGGAGATTGCTAAATTATGTAAACAACCATCAAAATGTTCATGAGGGCTACGCACGACTTTGTGGACACCCATGTAATGAAGGATAGTGATAGTTGCTCTACATTGCTTTACTTGCTACGACCCGCTGTTAGCCACTGGTTGGGGTGCTGTCAGAATAGTGGTGCGTTTATATACATACATAGTTAGATAACAAATAAAGGTTCACCAACCTTCCCCCCCCTCTTTCCTCTCTCTCTCTGTCTTGCTCTCTCTCTCTCTCTCTCTCTCTCTCTCTCTCTGTCTCTTCTCTCTCTCTCCCTACACTCTTGTCTGTTTCTCTCTCTCTCTCTCTCCCTCACCCTCTCTCTCTATCTCTCTATCTCTCTCGTTCTCTATATGTCAATTGTACTAGGAACCGCTGTAGTAT
>RQTK01001338.1:83027-93718 GCA_003991915.1 Elysia chlorotica | reverse complement strand
ATAGATATAGAGATATAGATAGATAGAGAGAGAGAGAGAGAGAGAGAGAGAGAGAAAGAGAGAGAGTGGGGGCAGAGAAGGGAGGGAAGGAAGATGGGTAATAGGGAAAGATGAAGAACAATTACAATAACAGCAAAAACAACAAAAACAACAACAACAACAACAACAGCAAAAACAACATAATCGAAAACAACAGACTCATTTATTGTTAACTATTATATTATTGTAAGGCATTATTTTCGTAAAATAACAACAACAAAAAAACCATCCAATATACCAAAGGGAAGCTGTATATAGTTGATTTTTAAATATGCAACAACCGTTGGTATTAATTTAGTTTATTATTGATACAATGCATGGTAAAGGCCTGTAATTGGAACAGTATAGTACTATAGGTCTTCTCTAGAACACAAAAAAGAAAGAAAATTTAAAGGAAGGGACAGCTTGTCTTTCTAACTTTGAAAAGATCATTCTAAAAATACAACACATGAACGGGTTTGGGTGGGTTGGATGGGTTGTTTTAACGTCCAACAGCAGCACTATATAGGCTGCATTGTGAACGGGCCCCAAGACGGACGTCTGACAATTTTATGTGCTGCCACACATGAGACAGGGTGTAGATACCATGACTCCTGTCTAACGTCCAACAGCAGCACTATATAGGCTGCATTGTGAACGGGCCCCAAGACGGACGTCTGACAATTTTATGTGCTGCCACACATGAGACAGGGTGTAGATACCATGACTCCTGTCTCAGCGACACCGACCCAACCAGTAGGGAACGCAACATCCAGGATTCGAACTCGGGACCTTTTGCGTCGGAAGCCGAAGTTCTACCCCTGGATTACCGCGCCCCCACATGAACGGGGTGGCTCAGTGGTAAAGCTTGTGATTTTTTATCAGAATATCTTCGGTTTGATTCCCAATAGAGCGCCTTGTTTCCTACTGGTGGGATTTTGTGTCAGTACATTGTGATCAACTGAAGAATAGGTCTTTGGATGTTTGCTATGCCTTTATGTCAGAGTACCCAGAACTTTTAGATGTTACTCTTGGGATCCGTTCACGATAAAGCTGGGCAGCAACATGACGGCAAGAAACTAATAGAACAAAACATTAAAAACACGAAAATACACCAAC
This sequence comes from Elysia chlorotica, assembly GCA_003991915.1. NCBI lineage: Eukaryota > Metazoa > Mollusca > Gastropoda > Plakobranchidae > Elysia > Elysia chlorotica. Next base: position 92,581 of record RQTK01001338.1, on the reverse strand, counting down.
ATTGATTGAGAATGGGGTATTTTAATATAGGTCTCTTATGTACATAATAATTATTAAAATAGTACATCTCAAAATAATATTTTGATTAAACACATATCTCATTAAAAAAATAACAAAAAAAACTCAATCAAAATGAAACAAAAAAGGGTAATTCTGTAAGAAATATAATTATTTCAGGCATCTTTCCACTATTGCGTCGTGGTTTTGGAGACTGACATCTACTGGCCTGAAACCAAGAGCTTGACTCTGAAAAATGAATAGATGTCTTTGGGACCTTTTTTTTTCGTATAACCGCCTACTTGTATGGGGGGCGCAGTGGTCCAGGGGTAGAACATCGACTTCCGACGCAAAAGGTCCGAGTTCGAATCCTGGTTGGGTCGGTGTCCGTATAATGTGACCGACTGAGACAAGAGTCATGGTATCCCCGCCCTGTCTCGTGTGTGGCAGCACATAAAATTGTCAGACGTCCGTCTTGGGGTCCGTCCACAATATAGCCTAAATAATGCTGCTTTTGGACGTTAAACCAACCCAACCAACCAACCAACCAGCCTACTTGTATATGTGTCGGTGTAGAATCTACGAGTCACTGGTACAGAGTATAGTTGGTTTATACCCCTATAAAGGTAAAATCCCTTTCAAAATATCATCTAGTAACTATGATAGTATGAACAATATCACACAGAAATGGGGGCATTAAATCGCCTGGCCACATAAAGAGAAAATGATATATACGACTAGACCACTAAAGCCCCTTTCTAAATATCATCTAGTAGCTATGAAGAATATCACATCGAAACGGGTGCATTAAATCGCCTTGCCACATAAAGAGAAAATGATATATACCACTAGACAACTAAAACCCCTTCCTAAAAAAATTAAAATCTAGAAACTATGAAGAATATCACATAGAAATGGGGGAATTAAATTGCCTTGCCATATAAAGAGAAAATAATATATACCACAAGACCACTAAAGTCCCTTTCTAAATATCATCTAGTGGCTATGAACAATATCACACAGAAACGGGTGCATTACATCGCCTTGCCACATAATGAGAACATGATATAATATACACAAGACCGCTAAAGCCCTTTCTAAATATCATCTAGTAGCTATGAACAAGATCACATTAAATCACCTTGCCACACAAAGAGAACATGATATATACCACTAGATCACTAGAATCCCTTTCTAAAAATAGAATCTAGAAACTATGTATACTCTCAAAGGAACGGTGGAACAAGTTAAGTTTCGAGGCTCGAACCGTCAACTTGTCAATCCAAAGAACTACCGACTGAGCTATCTCGAATTTCTCAGTTTAGATCTGCTGCTAAATTTGAGTATCAACCATACGTTTGAAGGTCCGTAATTTATATCTAAATCAAACTAACTAATGTTAAAGTGTTCCTGCGGGAATGAGATTTCACAAAAGGTTAATAATATACTTTATGGAAGACATCAAAGATGTATAAAATGTAGAGATGGCATAGACTCATTTTGTAGAACATCTAAAAAAATTTTTTAAATTAAAAAAAAAAATTAAAAAAAAAATGGTTACGTCCGCTGAGTTCTCCTTTAGAGACCAGGTTCGTAAGTTCAGTATCATAGTAGTTCACAAGTCGTCTTAGATACTCGTATTTCCACATCTAGCGACGACTCGTAAAACAACTAGATCTTTGTACTTATCCCCCTATAACAGACCGCGCCCATAAGCGCCCGGAAAGGGGGGGGGGAGAAGGGGCGCCGTTGCCCTGGAAGAGAACATTAGCTTCCGATGCAGGAGGTCCGTGGTTCAAACTTTGGCGATTTTGCTGCCTACTGGTTGGGTCGGTGTCAGTTGAATGTGACCGGCTGAGACAGGATTCCTGGTATCCACACCCTGTCTCAAGTGTGGCAGCATATAAATATTTTCAGGCGTCAGTCTTGGGGCCCGTCTACAATTTAGCCCATATAGTGCTGATGATGGACATTAAAGCAAATCAACTACTACTACCAGTGTCATGGTAGGCTGCCACTCGTCGTAAGTACATTGTATTCGTATGTCTTCTGGCTAAGTTTTCCAATAAATAGGCACGTACTTCACGTTCTTAACCTTACATTTAAAGTCAAGTCATAACTTCAACACTCACTTAAGAAAAAACGTAATATGATACTATCAATTTCGAAGTGGACGTACAACTTGTATTGTAAAACAAGACAACTGTGTGCTCAAAAACACCTGCCACACTGTGACTGCACAATGTAGAATTAAAATCAAAGAGCGTGAAAAAAATTAGAGGTTTCACGGGGGTGAGTTTTGCGTATGTTGTTAGGGTATTAAATTCTACGGCGTTAACGTTCGTCTCTAAACCGTTGTAAAAACGTTGTCTGAATAGAGGCTCACTGTCGTGTTTTTCTAAAGAAATAGAGTGAACACCCATCAAGTGTACTCCTCACAGCAATTATAGCACTGTGACCTTTTTTGGGAAACGTCTCACTTAATTCATAGTCTCTGGTAAAACGGTACAAATCTGAGTATATCCAGTCAAGCGTAAAATTGAGATGCGTTAGCCAATCTGGTAAAACGGTACAAATCTAAGTATATCCAGTCAAGCGTAAAATTGAGATGTGTCGTCCAATCAGGTTTCAGATTTCAGATTTCAGATTTCAGATTTCAGATTTCAGATTTCAGATTTGACCAATGTCCAGGACGCGATAGACGACGTCCTCGGGTCTGGGATCTTCCATCACAAGATGGTCGTATTCTGCCAGACCTGGGCGGTCATTGTGTCCAGTGAGGTCTGAACCTGTAGCATTCCCCCTCGTAGCCTTGAGGATGGGAGGGGCGATAGCATCACCAGGTGTAGGATTGGTGATGTCATTGACAGAGGTGGTAGCTGTAGAATCTTTTTGCTGGCGAAGTTGTGATTGAATAAGCGGTAGCGGGATCTCGTATACGCTCTCGGTGAGATTGGAGCGTATGGAGCGTGCGGAGCGTTTGGAGCGTGTGATCAGTTCCGTTGATGAGCGTACGGCTGCAGCGATTGGTGGCCTGTTTGTTGGTAGGTCTGGTAACCGCTGGTGTTTGTGGTGGTTTTCATAATGCTGATGTCGGGGTTGAGGTTCTTCATAGGTATCGTCATTGGCACAAGTTTTACCACTCTTACTATCCATGTCATCGTTGGCTTTACCTTTCATCTCACAACCAAAGACTTGTTCGTTATCACCATCTTGAATTTTATTATCATCTTCATCATCATTACTTTGCTTTTTATTTTGTACAACCGTTCTTCCAACATGGCAGCATTCAGTTCTTTCATTTGTTCGCCGTGTTTGGTGTTCAACAGTTTTGTCTGTATACAACTCTCGCCTATCCAATGCATGCTGTGTGGAAGATGCGCCCCCCTCATCCTTGTTATCAGACTTTACAAAAGTAGGTCGAGCAATATCGCCAGATGCTAAATTCCTCTCTGAATCCAAGCTCTCTTTAGAGGGATCACCAATATCTAATGTGTTGACATAGGTATCTTTGAAGTCCACGGTGGAAGAGTTTCCCTTTTCACATACCTCGCTCAGCTGATGGTACACAGGAAAATCTTCATGTTCTTCCTCACCACTTTGGTAGATATGAAACTCCAGGGATTGTCTCCCTAGACTCCCATCTCCCTCAGAGAACCCGCTATCGGAGCTGAGTCTCGCCTCCCCTGCCGCGGGCACGACTAAGCGGTTCCTGGTGAAATTCTCCAGATCTCCTCGGGTATCTTCGCTGGGATTGACACAGGAATGTCTAGACTGGCTTGTATCGCCTGCAGTGGATATCTCCGCTACGATTCCTCTTGAAGACGTGTATCTCTCTTCAATACCTTGTCCGACATCCACATCATCTTCATCTCTTCCGCCACCACCTCGACCTTCAACATCATCAACATCATCCGAGCTGCCTGCACCACCAACACCATTACCACGACCACCACCACCACCATCACCACCACCACCACTACGTCTCCGGTTATTTTCGGTGATCCCCCGACCAGAAACACACGGAAGTTCCTGGTAATCGTTCTCTACCGCTGCAGTTCTCACATTATCCATAACGCCAAAAGGGCTCCTACTAGTACTATGAGGCTGTGAAAAGAACCAAGTTGCTTCCCTTCCTGGTTGACCTATATCCTGCTCGACATGTCTCCATGGAGACGCAGCGTAGGGTGTCATGGCGGCCGTGGCGGTCGTGGAGGGTTGAAACGGCGACGAGAAAGAAGACGTGTAAACGTTCTCTACGGCATGGTTGTCGCCAGTAGCGTCACTGAGGGAGTGGGGGGAGTGGGGGGAGTGGGGGGAGTACGGTGGAGGGGGATCGCCGATCCCAGCCGCTCTGCTCATCGCCGTGATGTCCAGAGACCGCGCAGATTTCTTTTGTCTTGCGGGGATGATCACAAACCTGGCAGGGCAGGAGAAAAACACAGTTAAAGTTTTTAGTTTCGAATAATGTAGATACAATGTAGTTTCAGATACAGGTAATACAGTGCAGTTTTAGATACTTATAATATAATATAGAATCTGATACAGGTATTATGCGTAGTTTCAGATAAGTGTAATACAGTGTAGATTTATATGATGTGTAATAGTGTTTCAGATATCGGTCATACGTTGTAGTTTCAGATATAGATAATCCAGTGTAGATTCAGATACAAGTATAGCCGTGTTGTTTCAGATATGTGCAATACAGTGTAGATTTATATAATAGGTGAGTGAGTGAGTTGTTTTTACGGCACGTCAGCACGGTGTCGGCTATGTTGTGCCCATGATGTCCTAAGACAGTTAATGCATTATACTAGTAGCAACGGTGACATAAAAATTGTGTGTTAAAAGTTTGGTTAAAAGTGAAGGGTATATTAATACAGTGTATATCGAATAATAATATAAAATACAGTGCAGTTTCAGATGAAGATAATACAGTGAGTATTTATAAAATGGTAATGCAGTGAAGATTTATATAGTAGGTAATACAGTCTAGATTCAGATACAGATAAAACAGTGCAGATATGTGTAATTCAGTGTAAATTTGTATGACAGGTAATGCAGTGTAGATTTATATAAAAGTTAATACAGTTTAGATTTATATAGAAGAAATACAGTGCATACAGTTTCAGATAAAGGCAATACAGCGTAGTTTCAGAAACAGGTCTTGGATCCGTGTCAGTACGATGTAAAAGAGTGATAGTGAGAAAGGAAACCTAATGTTCTGATTTCTCTCCACCACTACATCCTCCCCCCCCCCCAAGCTCTCACTTTCTCTCTCTCTCTCTGTCTCTTCTCTCTCTCTCTCTCTCTCTCTCTCTCTCTCTCTCTCTCTCTCTCTCTCTCTCTCTCTCTCTCTCTCTCTTTCTTTCTCTCTCTCTCCCTCTCTCTCTCTCTCTCTCTCTCTTAGATTTATTTAGAATAAATACAGTGTATATAGTTTCAGATAAAGGCAATGTAAAAGTACAATGTGATAAAGTAAGAATGATACTGGAAACCTGGTGTCCCGCTTTCTCTCCACTCTCCCCCTCCCCCCACTCCCTCTCTCTTTCTCGTTGTTTCTCTCTCTCTCTCTCTCTCTCTTTCTCGTTCTCTCTCTCTCTCTCTCTCTCTCTCTCTCTCTCTCTCCCCCTTCTATTAAATGTATAGGTATAATATCTCCCTCCCTCTGCAAGCACGCACATGTTAAAGTAGGTCCACGATATACACTATTTGCTGACATTACATTTTATCATTATTCTAAATTTAGGTGATGCATACATAGACATGTAGACCTACCTCAGTACTGTTAGAAGAGCAGTTATACAGGTCAAGGCGACAAAAAGTCCTAGTAGAGTGTACAGTAGGCTTCTATCACCGTTCTCTGTAGGCGTTTCTGTGGGGAAGAGATGATAACAATGTTAGAAAGGTAGCTGTAGTAGTAGTAGTAGTAGTAGTAGTAGTAGTAGTAGTAGTAGTAGTAGTAGTAGTAGTAGTAGTAGTAGTAGTAGTAGTAGTAGTCGCGATTGTGGCAGTGATGGTGTTTGTGGTAGTGGTGGTATTTTCTTCAAATGAGCTTAACTGTCCTTAGTATTAGTTTTGCATCCCAATTTTTCACGCGGACTCTTGCCTTGCTGACCCAATACACATATTGCAGTTTCGGTAAAGAACTCATAAAACTCTGTCATAACAACGTACTGCATCTAAAACAAATGAATACACGCTTGTCTCTTAGCGCTTGTAAATTTTTTCACTGCGTCTTTTCAATTATTTGAATCTCTTCAAGGTAGAGACGAGGCTGCATTGGCCTGCCATAAAAATCGTCTATCTTGGTCTCATAACGTTTCTGAACAAAGCTTTATTCCGCTCAGGTATGATTTATTCTTCTCTGTGCTCTCCAGGCCATCTACTCTCTTGTCAACTTGAACGTTAAACTGGTTAGCCTCTAACCAAAACGGGGTTTGGCGATACAGACAACTATCAGTCACAAACTTAGAGGAAACCAAACGGGGTTTTGGCTATACATCTGTGGTGAAAGTGTGTTATGAGTAGTAGTAGTAGTAGTAGTAGTATGTATTATTGCTATCGTTTAGAGTAGCGCTTAATTAAGTGTTTTAGTCTCCTCGAGGTAGAGACGAGGCTGCCTTGTTCTGTCCTGTCTTTTAATCTCATAACATTTTCGAATATAGCTGTTTTCCGCCCTCAAGTATGATTTCTTCTACGTGCTTTCCAGCCCATGTACTCTTTTGTACACGTGAACGTTGGGGGCGCGGTGGCCCTAGGGTAAAACATCGGCTTCCGACGCAAAAGGTCCGGATTCGAAAATTGGCGATTGCGCTCCCTAGTGGTTGGGTCGGTATGAGTATAATGTGACCGACTGAGACAGGAGTCATGGTATCCCCGCCCTGTCTCGTGTGTGGCAGCACATAAAATTGTCAGACTCAGTGTGGAGCCCGTACACAATGTAGCCTATATAGTGCTGATGTTGGACGTTAAAACCAACTCAAACTCAAACTCAAAACTCCAGTCCACTTACTCTCTTGTAAACACAAACGTTAAACCGGTTAGCCGCTAACCAAACGAAGTTTTGATGATACAGCCAACTATCCGCCACAAACACAGAGGACTCACCGAGCATGACAGAGCGGTAGCGCATTTTGGCTCCGCCCCCTGAGTGGAGCACGTGACTGTTTGAGGAGAAAACAACCAATAGGAAGCCGCCCGAGCTGCGATAAGGCTGGGTGAGTCGCCAGTTTGATTGATTGTCACAAAGTACGGCCAAGTTGGTGTCGTCGTATGTTGTTTTACCTGCAGGGAGCATGCAACAAGGAAACTGATTGGTTTGGTAGTGTTCAAGATAAGATAAGATAAGATAAGATAAGATAAGATAAGATAAGATGGGATGAGATGAGATGAGATGAGATGAGATAAGATACGATAAGATAAGATAAGATAAGATAAGATAAGATAAGATGAGATGAGATAAGATAAGATAAGATAAGATAAGATAAGATAAGATAAGATAAGATGAGATGAGATGAGATGAGATGAGATGAGATGAGATAAAATAAGATAAGATAAACTTCATTCATCCAGTTCGGAAATTAAATTTTGTTCTGGGCACAGCCGACACCGATGGACTAATTTTTACCTTAAGGCAAAATTACATCTTTAACATACACTTACAAAGATTACATTGGCATACATATCGAAATTTCTTAGTATCTATTAGCATCAAAAGTGTTAAGTATAATTATAGTCAAATTATTATTTAGTTTACTAACTATAGATTACACAGTACATCCCGACTGCGATAGTCTTTGCAAAGTTTTTGTAACAATAAATGTGCGGTATCTCTCTGTTCTTGTATTAATAGTGCATAATTATTTTTCCTGTCCTCCTCGATGATATAATTATACTCATTTTGTAAAGGGTGACTTTTACTGGCTTTGGTCTTTTATAATATGCTCAGCGTTGAGATTAGACTTGAGTTGGTTTTATCGTCCAACTTCAGCACACATAAGCTATATTGTGTACGGGTCCCAAGACTAACGTGTGACAATGTAACGTTCTGCCACACAAAGACAGGTTGAAGAGACCTGGACTTCTGTCTCAGCGAGTCACATTAAACAGACACCAACCCAACAAGTATGGGAAGAAAACGGACAAAATAAAATTTCGACCGATTGTGGGTTGCGAACCGAGAACTTCCCAATTGGGAGACCCACGCTTTCCACTTTAGCCAGTTTGGCGTCATGTGATTGAGCATAAAATGGTCACCAACTCTTTTGTATACGAAGAGAGATAACTGGTAAATTTGGTTGTTATACTCAACATTTCTGCAGTTGTTTCCCTTTGACCAGAACGCGTTGAATCGGTTAAGAAAATTTAAAAAAAGGTATCGATGCCGAGAGGGAACATCTTTCAGTCCTAAGTACAGTTTTTAAATAAGGCGAATGTTTCGATACTGATTTTCAGCTGCAGAGATGCTTCTCTAGAAGTTGAATTATATGGATGGTGATAATAATTTTTGTTTTTATATATTTGTTCGACATACGAAGAAAAAGATAAAAACCCTTGTTTGTTTTTTTTGGTCAAATCAACTAGGCGTTTATCATTCTGAGAAAAATGAACCAGGATCGTCTAGTCACTTGTGTGAAATAGATCTAGGGTCGCAGGTACATGTATAGGCGGCTTATGTATTGTGTGTGTATTAGAAATAGACGTAGAATTAGCGATTAGTTTACAATCATAACAGCAATGCAATGATCACCACACACCAGAGCAACGTGGCTGTTCATCTTACCGTCGTATATGTACAGTCCAAAGTTCTGACAGTCATTCGAACCCCGCATGCTTGTTTCTAGGATTTGAAGCTCTATCCCTTTACCTGGCGGCGCTTTGATCAGCCAGCGACAGTGGGCGTTTCTAGGGGGATAGAAAAAAATAATGTTTATAAGCAAAAGATGGAAGGGAGGTACTGTAAAGTAAGTGACAGGGGGTTCAAAGACATTATACCTTTTCTGGTGTGATAGAAAAGTGTTAACCAGTGGAGAGAGAGAGATGAGGGTAAAGGGAGCTGAATGAGATGTAAAATGAGGAAGATAGAGAGATTTTTATAGTCCGTTCTTTATCATTCTTACTTAAACTTTTTTATCTTTAAAAAAAATTTGATCTTGCAACAAAACAGAAAAAAAACAAAATAAACCAACACACTTCAATGGCGTTTTCTATAGGTGAGAACCATCAACTTAAGATCGGTGGAATTCTTGAAGTTGTTTTTTTTTAACCGACAGGACATAATTTCGTTGACAGAGCACATAGACCTTCAGTAGTAAGTACAACAACGCGATAAACGTAAATGTTGCACTGTACTAAGCTTAAATCAACGTTGTACTGCGAGAGGCCTAGATCTACTACATGTACATGTATCACTACCAGTAATTGTCTGCTTACGGTGCGACCTCTAGCGGGAAGTGCGGGGTGCGGAACTCCTGTGTTTCCGGTTCCGCTAACATCACCTTGGCCTGGAAGCTGTAGCACTGGCTGAACTCTGGGAGGGATTTTATATATTTATT
>RQTK01001338.1:61645-82087 GCA_003991915.1 Elysia chlorotica | reverse complement strand
GAGAGAGGGTGAGTGGTGGAGAGAGAGGGGGAATAAAGGGAGAGAGAGAAAGGGGGAGAGGGGTGATAAAGGGAGAGATGGAGGGAGAGGAAGAGAGAGAGGGGGGATATAGGGAGAGAGAGAAAGGGAGAGAGGGGGGATAAAGGGAGAGATGGAAGGGAAAAGAGAGAGAGAGATAAAGGGAGGGAGAGAAGGGGAGAGAGGGGGTGGGGGATAAAGGGAGAGAGAGAGAATGGGTGGGGGATAAATGGAGGGAGAGGGGAGAGAGAGGGGGATAAAGGGAGAGAGGGAAGTGGTTGAGAGAAAGGAGGGAGGGGACGGGAGAGAGAGAGCAGAAAGGAAGAGAAAGTGGGAGAGGAGAGGGAAGAAATCGTAAATCGTAGGTGAAAATTGTGATAAAACAATGCTCTCAAAATGAATTACCATTTTTAGACATACTGATGGGTCTTGATTGTGATATAAACATTACACGAGGCGAAATGTAAAAAAAAACAACAAAAAGTTGCAAAATTATTAAACACGTCAAAGAAAAAAAAACCCAGAATAAAACAACATTTGGGTGCTTTAAAAACGGCGATCAAATAGTGATCAGGTAAAAGGCAAACGCAATTATATTTATAACAATGAAAATCAAAAGGAGAAAAGGGCTATGTCATCCTTTTGTCCAAATATGACACCAAGAAGACATGGCAGCCACAATTATATTATTAATATTGCCTTTAACAAAAGGGATCATATAAAGGTGTTGAGCGTAACAAAAGTAAACACACATAGTTAAACAAAACCAACCCAAAAATCTTTCAGTTACCCACCATCAAAGACCAAAAGTGTGTTTTCTTCGTCATCACACGAAAGTTTGACATCAAGTACCCTCAAATGAATGACGTCACCAGAATTGAAATGTGTTGTTAGGTCGTAGAAACAATGCATCCGTCTGGGGACAAAATACATAAAGGTTCGCATTATTTTCGCCCTAGCTTTGACAAAGATATGTTTAAGTTCAACATTTTGGACAATAATTTATTTTACTGTATGATACAGATAATTTTCAGTCAGTCAGCCAGAGTTCCTTCTCTTGCCAAAGGTTGGATGCCATGGTCTTCCATCTTTCTCGTTCAAGCGCAATCTCGCAGCATTCGTTAATTTTCATTCCAGTTTTTGGACAAGTTTATTTGTTATACTGTACGATACAGTTAACTTTCAGTCAGTCGGACAGAGTTCCTTCTCTTGCCAAAGGTTGGATGCCATGGTCTTCCATCTTTCTCGTTCAAGCGCAATCTCGCAGCATTCGTTAATTTTCATTCCAGTCGAGTCCTCCACGTACTTGACCAGACTTTTCCGCCTCCTTCTTCTACCTCTAGTGCCTTCCACCATAGGCCTACCCTCTACGATCTTCTTTTGTTAAGAGGCGTGCCTTCTTACATGTCTGTAATATAAAATGTTTCTCTATTCCACTGTTTTGATGAGCTGCTTTTGCTTGATATTTGCCATTGCTAGTATCTCAAATTTCTTTTCTTATCTTTCCAAGAGGTTCTTGCTATTCTTCTATAAATCAACACCTCTAAAGCATCTATTCTTCTGTCAGTATCCGCAATCAGAGTCCAAGTTTCACACCCATACATAAATGTCGACAAAACATAACATTTGTTTAGTCTTAGTCTTGTTTGTAGTGAAACATTGGAACTAGTAAGACTCTGCTTTAATTTTGAAAAAAAATGTTAAGAAGTACATTACAACAACAATAGCTCTCTATTGCAATTCACGCCAAACTTTATTTGCTTATAGGGGTGTCAGGTAATTATGCAGGATGTCCAAGGTGCAAAATGTCAGTTGTGCCCCCTTTTGCGTGTGAACTTTGCTAGAAAGCCTAGACAATGCAAAGGTATTTAAATATGTTTTTACAGAATAGTTTGTTTTGTATAATTCGAGTGACTCTGCCTAGCATTTTGTGAAAACCTTTGGTGAAAACCTCAACTCCAATCTATCGTAAAGCTCCAACGCAGAGCGGTCACGTGAGAAGTAATTCCTACCTGGGCGTGTCTTCAGGATAGTCGGGAGAGAGAACTTGTAAGCTCCGCCCACTTGTGACCTTGATTCTTTCGTCACAGCCTGACGTCACTAAAGGGCGCGAAAAGGTTGGAGGGTTGGAAATTAGATCCACCATAGATAATAAAATACAGTTTGACGAACCAAAGATTGCTAAATAAATACGCAGTAATTTAATAATACATTACAAAGGAATTAAAAAGATTATAAAACCCACATTAGTTAACCCATTATTATTTAAAAAAAACAACAACACAGAAATATAGCAAAGGTTGGTTTTGGTTATGAAAGCCAAAGTTACTAACCATAGATTTTAAATGTAATGATAAAGCAGGGGTTGTTTGATGTTTTTTTTTGTTTTTTGTTTTTTTCGTGCCTAGATCTAGTTTATTGCAGCGTTGCTGGGCGTTAAGCACGGAACTAAAGCAATTTAATAAGAAATAGCGGATTTCACCATTAGCAATTAAAATTTCTGTTTATAGCTATCAACAATTCATAGGTAAGCTTACAGTTTTTTTATATGCGGTTTATTCTGCATATAAGGTCTATCTAAACACAGAGAGTGGGGGATAATTGATTTAACATGCTTTTGCAGTGTGAAGAATCGTTTGAAACTATAGACTTAGAAACTTTAGAAAAAACAACAACAACATAACCTGTAAATCGTGTTGTAACCTTAAACTACAAGACGGTCTCATACATACTGTTATTAAAGATACTGGTTAAAATTAAAATGTACACATACAAATTGCCTGTACAGAACCTTTTGTCACCTCTCTTTCTTACTCTCTTTCAAATCTAAAACAAGAACAACAACGATAAGAACAACAACAACAACAACAACAACAACAACAACAACAACAACAACAACAACAACAACAACAACAACTACTACAACAACAACAATGCCATAACACTTAAAGATTCAGCCGATAGAAATTGAGGGTGTATGTATTATCTTTGATGTGAAGCAGTATTTTACTAAAAGCCGTACAGGTACACAAAAACAACTTCATAACCGCAGGACTAATTAAAGATGTAAAGAAAGAAAGAAAGAAGCAAGAAATAATTTAACCCTCTCTAAGGAAGTGGATGAGTGACGAAGATTCCTCTACATGGCAATCATTTCTATATGGATCATATACATCACATCATTATTTTTTTACTCATATAAATCGATTATAATCAACAGCAAGCCCAAAATGGGACTATTTTTAAATAGCTTTAAGTCAATCTATTTTCTTTTGTTGTTGCCTAAAACAATAAATTAGTGAAAATAATAACAAAAGGCTAATAATGTATAAATAGTTTTAAAATAACGTTTTTGTTATTTTCTCTTATCGTTAGCAAAACACGAGTGGTTTCAATATATGCACCCAATAAACGTTGGGATCGAAATTCCTTTTAGCTTTCTTCACATGTGTTGCAATAATGGTTCAAGATTTTTCAAGAAAAAAAAAGCAACTACAAATGACATTTAAACAATGTCTCACCTTGTATAGACCACATGACAAAGGAACTTAACACTTTGAGCATCAAACACTTCATGCTGGTTGGTCGGTCTACCTGTGGGGGTAGGCATAATTATCGATAATGATTACAACAACCTGTTCGGGTAGTTTTTGTATCAGTGTCTAAAACATGAACCGTATCAATACAAATTTTCTAATATATACCATAATCACTAAATTTGCTACCAATTTGTGTACATTAAAAAAAAAAAAGAAAAAAAAAAAAGATAAGTAAAATAGAAATGGTGGGAAATTAAATAATTAATGTTACTACTAGTACTAGCACATCTACAGTCTAAGATAACTGCAAGCTGTTATATAACTGCAGCACCAGCGTAATAATAATTTTTTATTGGCCAGAACCAAATAATATTGAGCTACCGAACTCTCTTAACACTCACTACTTATAGCAGCCGGTCGTTGGACTACATTCTTGACATCATTATTATTTTTATTATGTTGAACGCATGGAAAATGTCAATAATAATACAAAATATCGCGGAGACTGCTTTCCACCACAATACGAATATCCGAAGATGGCAGTAACCATGGTTTCGACCGCGTTTTGGAACGAACCTTATTTACAGATCCTTCACGTAAAATCGTCCATACACAGAATTAATAAAGGCCTGACAGTGCAAAAGGGTGCGTCTAAACTTAGTTCACTAAAGTACTTTCAACGGTAGAAGCTAAGTAACTTTTGTCTACTTTTTGACACTTTTCAGAGAAGAGTTTTTTACATCAAGACAGTAGACCTATTAACACATACCGTTAGAGACGATATTAATTTTACCCCAAGTTCATTCTCCGTCGTATAGAGAGGTCATTAGTTACTGGCGCAGCTTTCTTTGTTTATACAAAAGTAATTTACTGTCTTAATTTGCCCCCACGCTCTAAATGCATGAAACTAAGAGTTACAATAGATACACGAAACCTGTGCAATTAATAGATCTACGCCCTTTTCCAGCAAAAGAACACACATTCCAAAGACAAGTAGGCAGAGAATTCAAAACAGATTTTGGTGGACCTATTTTTCGTCCAACACAGGTACTGTATCAACTTTGTAAACTTAAATTCTTTAACACTCAAGGCCACTACCGTTTTTATTTTGGCCCACTACATTTATAATTAATGTAATTGTTTTGTAGACGTAAATGACATCGCGTTTTTCACTTTCTTTTGACCTCATTAATCTAATGTCTATCTTTTAACGATGTTGGCCTTCGCATTTAAAAGGCTTGAATCATCAAAAGACCCTCGCAGGTTTAAAAAAAAATGCACGTGACATTTCTCTGGTTTTCCTAATATCTGTGTAGAGATACGTGCATGTGGGAAAAAAGCTAGAATGTTAATTCGCTTTTCATTCTACGTATCTGATCAAGTTGTAGATTTCAAAATATTTGGATTTTACTGTCTTTCCTACCTACCTACCTACCTACCTACCTACCTACCTACCTACCTACCTACCTACCTACCTACCTACCTACCTACCTACCTACCTACCTACCTACCTACCTACCTACCTACCTACCTACCTACCTACCTACCTACCTACCTACCTACCTACCTACCTACCTACCTACCTACCTACCTACCTACCTACCTACCTACCTACCTACCTACCTACCTACCTACCTACCTACCTACCTACCTACCTACCTACCTACCTACCTACCTACCTACCTACCTACCTACCTACCTACCTACCTACCTACCTACCTACCTACCTACCTACCTACCTACCTACCTACCTACCTACCTACCTACCTACCTACCTACCTACCTACCTACCTACCTACCTACCTACCTACCTACCTACCTACCTACCTACCTACCTACCTACCTACCTACCTACCTACCTACCTACCTACCTACCTACCTACCTACCTACCTACCTACCTACCTACCTACCTACCTACCTACCTACCTACCTACCTACCTACCTACCTACCTACCTACCTACCTACCTACCTACCTACCTACCTACCTACCTACCTACCTACCTACCTACCTACCTACCTACCTACCTACCTACCTACCTACCTACCTACCTACCTACCTACCTACCTACCTACCTACCTACCTACCTACCTACCTACCTACCTACCTACCTACCTACCTACCTACCTACCTACCTACCTACCTACCTACCTACCTACCTACCTACCTACCTACCTACCTACCTACCTACCTACCTACCTACCTACCTACCTACCTACCTACCTACCTACCTACCTACCTACCTACCTACCTACCTACCTACCTACCTACCTACCTACCTACCTACCTACCTACCTACCTACCTACCTACCTACCTACCTACCTACCTACCTACCTACCTACCTACCTACCTACCTACCTACCTACCTACCTACCTACCTACCTACCTACCTACCTACCTACCTACCTACCTACCTACCTACCTACCTACCTACCTACCTACCTACCTACCTACCTACCTACCTACCTACCTACCTACCTACCTACCTACCTACCTACCTACCTACCTACCTACCTACCTACCTACCTACCTACCTACCTACCTACCTACCTACCTACCTACCTACCTACCTACCTACCTACCTACCTACCTACCTACCTACCTACCTACCTACCTACCTACCTACCTACCTACCTACCTACCTACCTACCTACCTACCTACCTACCTACCTACCTACCTACCTACCTACCTACCTACCTACCTACCTACCTACCTACCTACCTACCTATCTATCCATCTACCTATCTATCCATCTACCTACCTACCTACCGACCTACCTACCTACCTACCTATCTATCTATCTATCTATCTATCTATCTATCTATCTATCTATCTATCTATATAACTATCTAGCTTTCTATCTATGTATCTATCTATCTATCTATCTATGTATCTATCTCTATCCATCTCTTCCTTCTCTCTCTCTCTCTCTCTCTCTCTCTCTCTCTATTTCTCTCACACTCTTTCACTATCTCTCTTATTCGCTCTCTATGTCCCTGTTTATTATCTCTCTGCTTTTCTAATTCTCTCAACCATTGTGTCTTTTTTTTGCCGCACATTGAGGGCGGGTGGTCATGGAAAGAGCGCACACTCTTTATTTGGAAGATTGCAGGTTCGAGCCCCATTCTTGCCACTGTGTTTTTTTCTTACTGGTTGGGTCAGTGACAGTATAAAGGAAGCGGCTAAGTTACGTGTTTCCATCTATGTGCTTTTATCGTCATAATATACCAGATCTTTGTTGAGATATAGTAGACATTCGACTACGAGAGAGAGAGAGAGAGAGAGAGAGAGAGGTAAACTTCTCCTTCTCATTAAAATTGCATTCTGAGAAAGGTCAACAAAGCCGAAACGTTTAAATAGTTAAAATACCATTGTTGTTTGTTTTGTTTTTTGTTTGTTTTTTCCGTTAGTTGAAGTTCATGTCGACTTGACCATTATTATCTCAGGAGACGACTAATACTGACAGAGGTACAACAGTTAGGCTATTATTTGGTTGGAGAAAGCGAGAGATGTTGTAGACCCCCTCCTAGCTTTATAGTTCTCTAGCTCCCCAATGATCTATCTATCTATCTATCTATCTATCTATCTATCTATCTATCTATCTATCTATCTATCTATCTATCTATCTATCTATCTACCTACCTACCTGAAGGGAAAAAAAACGAAAATTGAGAGAAAACTAGAGAGAGAGAGAGAGAGAGAGAGAGAGAGAGAGATAGAAACAGACAGACAGAGAGAGAGAGTTTTACTCTACGCCACCAAAAATTTTTTTACATACATTGGGCCGTAAGTACAATGTTTTAGTAACCTTACGCCTCGTCTAAGATATGAGATATAAGAATATAAGGCTTACGACAAGTTGTAAGCCGCTGCGACGCTCTACTAAGTCTTGCCGCCCATTAGTTTGTTTATAAATAGACACCATCAATCAAGCCCGCCTTGACTCCCTGACGCTACTGGCGGAAACTATGGACAGACAACTCTTTACATGACGAGATATCTAGATCTAGATCTATGTCTCTGCGTTTTCTCAATTTCTCGAAGCTATAGAGTCGTAAGTATAACCTTGTAGTAGCTTTTCAACACGGGGTAATCCTTCCTATTCGCATATATTAAGACAGGTCGTAAGCGTACCTTGTAATTGCAATAGCTATAGAGTCGCAAGTATAACCTTGTAGTAGCTTACAACACGTCGTAATCCTTCTTATTCGCATAACTATCTTAAAACTAGTCGTAAGCGTACTACAGCCTTGTACTTACAACCACGAGGAAGTGTGCGTGTTGTGTCACACAGAGTTACCTGTCTTGACTAGCTTACATGTCTTCATTCTAAATCCTACAACTTCATCATTTTCATTAGAGTTCTTGCGCGAACAGGACGCATAGCAAGGCGAGGACGGTATGAAAGGGAATCTATACCGCGTCCAATCATAGTTCTACCTTAAACTAAAGGAGCCAATGAGCGATGAAAAAAATGTCATGCCTTAGTGTCTTCATTATGTCATTCGTTTTCGGACGTGTAAATCACAAAACCTGCAGTGCAAGTTGGGGCGCACCAAGGCTTCTAAAAATAGAAGGTAACGTCACAAATATAGACATAAAGAGCTTGCAGCAAGAATCAAAGTGAGCTATATTTTTTTAACATTATTTTTTTGTATCGCGCTGCGCAACTATTATTTAGCAACAATAGATATAAAAAATTCGATTATTTATAATTTTCAAAATAAACCAAAATAGTGCGCACATAGATAGTGCGCACGTAGATAGGACAGTTCACATTTTGCGTTGTAGGCTGATTGTGTGGACTGAAAAACTCTCTAAGTATTACTCTGTCCTATCTATGCTTAAAATTAAAGGAAATAAAATCACTTCTATCCTCGGTATACCAAAATCTTTTCACTTCTTTCAATTTGGTGACTTGCAAAGTCACAGAAGTAGACAACAAATTGCAATTTGAGTCCAAGTGAGTTTTACAATTATTGCAATTGTAGGAACAGTTGGATCATTTCTCATTGTTGCAGTGTGGGCTGACTAGGCTGAACAAAAAATACTCTCTGACTATCAATATGAACTAAATATGGTAGTGGTTTAATAGAGATAGATCACTGTTACTCTCATTACACTAAAATGTGTTCATTACAAGGCGCACCCGACGCTTTCAAAAATAGCAGGCAAAGTCACAGAGGTAGACAACAAATTGCAATTAGAGTCCAAGTGAGTTTTACAATTATTGCAATTGAAGGAACAGTTGGATCATTTTTCATTGTTGCAGTGTAGTACTAATACCATCACTCAAGTTGCACAGTAAAACTTACCTTTTCCTTGGTTGGGTCGGTGTCAGTATAATGTGACCGGCTGAGACAGGAGTCATGGTATCCCCGCCCTGTCTCGTGTGTGGCAGCACATAAAATTGTCAGACGTCCGTCTTGGGGCCCGTCCACAATATAGCCTGCTATAGTGCTGCTGTTGGACGTTAAACCAACCCAACCAACCAACCAACCATCCATATAAGATGTTTGATTCCCAAAGGATTTACATAAACAATACGTTTTATGATAAAAACAACAACAACAACAACTAAGAAGTATCCTATTTGAAGATAAAAGAATAAGTGAGCCATTTTCTACATCAAACAATATCTAGATGATACATAAGAAATAGAAAAGAAGACCGTTTAATAAAGATCAATATCGGAGCACTACAAATTTTAGCAAGAAATGTTACTATTTTGTGTGAGCAATTGTTTTTTTTAATGTTTTATTTTCCTCCTGAATTGCTTCCTTTTTTACATAATTATAATTATACAAAGTGCAGCGTAATAGGTGATCTGAGCTATGAAGGGTATGCATAACCAGTTGATGGTTGCATTTCTTGTTCTTGTTTTTTTGTTTGTTTTTTTGTTTTGCTTTTTACCTATGAAACATTTCAGCATTGCATGTTGCACAACATCAAAGTCAGCGTCAGAAATCGGATATTTCCATAAAAAGCACACAATAAGAAAAACGTATTCTGCAAAGGGAAGTCATTCACAGGGCTTACAACCCAACAAGTCATCAAAGTGCGCAAAAATGCAGACACAAAAGTGTACAAAACCCCGTAAAAATACGCTTATTTTGTGTCAAGTTGGCAACGTTGTATTCAGGGTTGGATATAAACCACTGCAACTGACGTCTTGTTCACACAGGAGCACAAGCGAAGCTGTGTGTTGGTGACGCGATTTGATTGATGGTTGTCTGTTCTTACTGGATGGGAAAGATGACAGTTATGGCCCCTTGTTTTTGGTTACTTTCGCCTGTTTCCGGTTGACTCTACCTCGCCTCTCTTTGTGTTTCTTATCTTTCTGTGCTTGTCCTTCTATGTCTGTTTCTGTGTGTCTCCGTCTTTCTCTTTCGCTCTTTCTCTCTGACTACCTTTATCTCTTTGTTGTCTTTCTCTCTGTCTCTCTCTCTCTCTCTCTCTCTCTTTCTCTCACTCTCTCTTTATCTCTCTCTTTTTCTCTATGTCTCTCTGTATACCTCTATCTCTTTGTTGTCTTCTCTTTGTGCTTCTGTTTTTTTTCTGTTTCTATTTCTCTGACTGTTAGGATCCCTTTATCCTCTCTCTCTCTCTCTCTCTCTCTCTCTCTCTCTCTCTATCTATCTATCTATCTCTCTCTCCTCTTTCCGTATGTGGCTCTTTAGCTCTGTGCATTTCTACCTCTATGTTTATATTTATCTCTCTCTTTCCTTTTCTATAATGTCTGACTTATCTTGCTTTCTCTCCCTCTTTCTGTCTCTCTCTCCTCTTTCCTTATGTCTTTTCCTATGTGTGCAATTCTGCCTGTATTTTTCTTCATATCTCATATGTCTCTCTTTTTCCGTTAATGTCTGTCTCTCATTATCTTACTCTGTCTCTTTGTCTCTCTTTGCCTATCTTTCTTTTCTGTTTCTCTCTGCCTGTCTATCTGTCGCTTTGCCATATTCTATCTGTCTTCCCTTTTTCCTCCCTTCATCTCCCTCTTTACGTTTATCTCCGTCTCTCTTTCTGTATTTGTTTAAATTTCTAATTACTTTTCTCTTTTGCCTATCTACGTCACTCTACCTCTGTGCCTGTACTCATCTCCCATTTTTATCTGCCTCTCTTTATCTTTTTCATTCTTTTCTCTCTCGCTCTCTCTGTTGAGATCCGAACCGCCGCGGACCTCTCACTCGTCAATCCAGAGCATTATCGACTGAGCTTAAGGCGTCCCCCCTCCCCCTATTCCCATACTCCTATGTCCTTCTGTCTTCATTGCTGTTTTTCTTTAATCCTTAAATCCGCCAAATATAAATCACTGCATGTTTGATGTGGATTTTATGTCTGAACAAAGAAATAACAAAATTCCAACTGGATACAATGCATGCACAGTTAGAGAAATAACATTTCTTTTTGAAACCTCTATAAATATGCGTACATGTTTTAAAGCTCTTGAAAGTTAATATACCTTTATGTAAACTGCATTAAAAAAACATATAAAAGATGTAAAGAAAGATAACTCTAATGAACTATATATCAATACGGGTTCTCTCACAATCGTCGCCCTTCTACACTTGAGTGTAGTGATAATTATGTAAGTATGTGCTATACCCTCTGTCGATCTATAGGAGTAAGATGGGTCAATAAATAAGAAATGAATTGACAAGCAGAAGGCAGGAGGTCGAATCCTTTGGTGGAGAAGTTGAGTTTGTTTAACATCCAACAGCAGCACTATATACGCTATATTGTGGACGGCTCATAAGACTGACTCCTATCTCAGCCGGTCCCATTAAATTGACACCGACCCAACCAGTAGAGAGCGAAACCACCAGGGCTCGAATCCGTCCATTTTGCGTCGGAAGCCGCTGTTCTACCCCAGGGCCACCGCGCCCCCACGAATTCTTTAGTAGTGACCTCGTTCTCCTGTGGGATGCTTAAAGAAACACAATGGAAAAACGTATCAAACTTGTTGAAATAATACTCCTTTCACATGATCTGTTCATTTATCTTTTTACTCACTCTGAAAAAATATTTTGGAGGTACCTTGAAGAAGTTAAAAACAAAATTTATACTTGAACGCCGCTTTTGTGTGATTGACAAAAGATAACATAAGGGTTAACAAGAGCAACAAAAAAAGCCGAAACAAACCAAAAACAACAACAACAACACTATTTGTGTAACATTACGAAAACAAAACCGCAGATGGAAAGAAAACACTTAGGAAGGTAAATTGATGTTTCTTTAATGAAATTTACAAATTATACATGTACTATGCACAGAAACAACATCAAATGATGAGACCTTTAGAATTACCATACCATAAAAACATGATCAATGGTTGAAGAACAAACATTAAGACATAAAGCAAAAACAAAAGCCTACAAAAAAATGACTAGTATGAATTTCTATCAAGAAATAGAAATAAAAATGAATAAATTTAAATGAATTCAAGCAAAACAAAAATGATTTAAAAAAAAAGAAAAACAATTTTACAATGAGACAAATTGTTTCAAATCACTTTAAAAAGAGAGTCTAATTAATAATAATTATTACTTTCGATTTCACAAAGATAATATGAGCATTGGTGTCATTCTTTGGCTCAAGTAATTAATTTTTCCTCAATCTCTAAGTGATCCTACGCACCATTTATGCAGCTAGACATACAGTTTTAAACAATTGTTGTTTTTATTTAATATTTTCGTTGCAGAATTTCACAGCGGGGAAATGGGCCCAAGTCTATTTTCACAATTCACGTATAGATCTAAAATAGTCTTCGCCTGACATACAGACAATATACTCTCTAAAAAATATTGTGCTTTAGTAGGGTCTATCTTGGTCTGGATGAGAATTTTGTTCCAACTCTAGGTAGTAGATATCTTGCTCTTTTGACGTTCTGATGAAATTCCCAGTCGCCAAAGCCTCACACTATCTTACACAGAAACTGCACAAACTCTGTGAAGTAAACATAATTAAAAGCTGTAAGTACAACGTCGCAATAGCTTATGATTTGTCGTAACGATATAAAATTAAGAAGGCTTACGTAGTCTACGACTCGCCGTAAGCCTTCTTAATCTTATATTGTACTTGCGGCCGTCATTTGAAAATAATTAATTTTATATGATCTATTTAATGTATAATACACCCCCCTCTAACCTTCAGCGTCCACCATTCCGTCGTTGTTCTTGTAGATCTTCTTCAGCACCTAACCCGCCTTGTCCTCTGTGAACGGGTCCCTTATCCCCCCTAAAAGCCACCCCCACCTGTTACATATAATGTTTTAGATACACCTAACATTCCCTCTCATACTACCCCCCCCCCCCCCCCCCCCCCCTCTAACCTTCAGCATCCACCATGCCGTCGTTGTTCTTGTCGATCTTCTTGAGCACGTATGTAGCCTCGTCCTCTGTTAGAGGTTCCCCCATTCCACACAGGACCTCCCTCAGCTCTGACAGGTTCAGGGTGCCGCTCTTGTCTCGGTCGAACACGAGGAAGGCCTGGGTGTATAAAGAGAGGGAGGGGGAGAGGGAGGGAGAGGGAGAGAGGGGGAAGGGGTGAGTGAGTGAGTTTGTTTTTACGGCATGTCAGCACGCTAACGGCTATATTGTGCCTATGATGTCCAAAGACAGTTAATACATAATACTAGTAGCAGCGCTGACTCTTTTATCTCTCTGAGTGGTAAAACCATACATATTGTACATAAAACGGTTAAAGGTAAAGGGTTTATATCGTGGTTTAAAAGGTCCATGTGTCGGATTAACACAGTTAAGTTTAATTATACACACCAATGTCATTCAGATACCCCAGTAGACGCTGAGGGAGGAGAGTCGAGAGAAGGGAAAGGAGAGGAGGGAAAGGAAGTGAGGAGTGGAAGGATAAATAAGGGGGGGGGAGGAAGGAGGAGAAGAGAGAGAGAGAGAGAGAGAGAGAGAGAGAGAGAGTGAGAGAGAGTTACAAAGTCAAATTAGTTAGTCTAGTCTTTGGTTGATCGAACTTCTTTACTTTATATACACTGAAATATTTAGGTCTGAACTCACGTATACTTTCCTCTATAGGTAATTCTTATTTTAAATCTATGCAAATAAGAAATTAATTATTTAAGCCAGACTAATGTATGTAAAACAAACTAAATGAACATGCTTCCTTACTTCTACAAACCCATTTCATTGTGTTTTAAACATGGGATATAACCCAATTTTTTCATCGCAATTTGTATGGCTTATTTTATTATACCCCTTTATCTCTTGCTTTATTTTATTTTCCTTCTCCCCCTTCTTAAACTATTTTAACACCAAAATTTTTAGGCCCTAAACCAAAATGAAAATTAGACTTCTCCTTCTGTATTTTAGTTTAAAACGTGTTCTATTGTAATTTTTTTTATTAAGGCCATGGTTGGTTTTAGTTTCACAACCATCAAACTCTGATTGAAAATTAATTTACTAACCATTTTCCTGTAAAAAAAAAATTAAGCATGCATTCCCGTTTCCCTTTAACTGGATCTTTTCTAGCTAGCATTCCATTTAAATGATTTCTTTAATTCTTCTCTTTAAGTGTGTCTTTGTGTCATTCCATTAACCGACAAATTCCTTAGAGCTAGGCTCACCTGTCGAAGCTGAATCTCGACATCGTTGGGGGTGAGAGCGAAGCTGTTTATGACCTGAACGTATTCGTCATAGCCCAGGCTGCCAGATGCTGTAGGGTGGATACACACAATAAAAAAAACAGTATAAGGTGTCATAATTATATAATATTGTTTTTCTGTGTATTTGTCATCTTCTCACCAAGTGTGTCCATGTGTGTCAATGCAAGTCCCTGTGTGTTCCTGTGTGTCCATGTGTGTCTCTCTGTGTGTCAATGTATGTCCATGTATGTCCATGTGTGTCAATGCAAATCCCTATGTGTTCCTGTGTGTCCATGTGTGTCTCTCTGTGTGTCAATGCAAATCCCTATGTGTTCCTGTGTGTCCATGTATGTCCATGTGTGTCAATGTAAATCCCTATGTGTTCCTGTGTGTCCATGTGTGTCTCTCTGTGCGTCAATGTATGTCCCTGTGTGTCCCTGTATGTCCCTGTATGTCCTGTGTGTCACTCTGTATATCTGCAGGTGTGTATGTCACTGTATGTCACAGTATGTCCCTATGTCTCTTCTCTACCTGAGTGCGTATATCACTCACCATCCACGTCCGCCTTCTTCATCAGGTCGTCAATCTCCCTCTGCGTCGGGTTCTGGCCCAGTGCTCGCATCACCGGGCCTAGCTCCTTCACGTCGATGGTTCCATTCCCATCTTTGTCGAACAGGGAGAACGCGTCTTTTAGCTCTGCGAATTGGAGTGGTCAAATTGTCAATTAGGTATAGGTTTTACAGTCGACTGCAGTTTGAAAGATGAGTAGGTAGAACAGTATTATTTTTAGTAGAGAGCAGTGTACTAATTCCACCAGGGAATGCTAATATCATTCTTTTAGCTCTGGGGATTGGAGTGGTCAAATCGTCAATCAGGTATGAATGTTACAGTCGACTGCAGTTTAAAAGAGGAGTGGGTAGAACAGTATTCTTTTTAGTAGAGAGCAGTGTACTAATTTCACCAGAGAATGCTAATATCATTCTTTTTGTTTTAGCTCTGGGGATTGGAGTGGTCAAATCGTCAATCAGGTATGAATTTTACAGTCGACTGCAGTTTAAAAGACAAGTCGGTAAAACTTGGTATTTTAGTTGAGAGCAGTGTACTAATTTCACCAGGGAATGCTAATATCATTCTTTTAGCTCTGCGGATTGGAGTGGTCAATGAAGTATGAATTTTACAATCGACTGCAGTTTAAAAAAAGAATATGTAGAACTAGCGTTTTAGTAGAGAGCAGTGTACTAATTCCACCAGGGAATGCTAATATAATTCTTTTAGCTAAGAATTGGAGTGGTCAAATCGTCAATCAGGTATGAATTTTATAGTCCACTGCAGTTTAAAAGAGGAGTGGGTAGAACAGTATTATTTTTAGTAGAGAGCAGTGTACTAATTCCACCACGGAATGCTATTATCATTATTTTAGCTCTGGGGATTGGAGTGGTCAAATCGTCAATCAGGTATGAATTTTATAGTCCACTGCAGTTTAAAAGTGGAATAGGTAAAACTTAGTATTTTAGTAGAGAGCAGTATCCGAATTCAATCACGAATACGAATATCGTTTAATATTGGTTAATCAAGTTCAGCAATAACAACAAAAACAGAAATGTGTCTTGGCGTGATAGCCCTAGAAAAGAATACAATAATATCACATTCCGACGCAGAAAACTGGAGGGTGCATTTTTCACTGCTAGTTTTTTCCTTGTCAGTATAATGCGATTGACAACTTTCCGGGTATCAATTTTTTTTTAACAATTTCTCCAATCAAAGCAATGTGTCGAGGCAAAAAAAAAACGTGCTTGCATGCATTCATCAGATCCGCTTAATACAACACTACACAAAACATAATAATTATTATTTTGATTTGCTAAATTTTGCGTTGAAAAACGTACCTTTCGCCTCAGCTTGTGTGAGCCCCTCCACTTCAGCCTGTGGATAAAATTGAGATGTTCGTTAGCTAGAGGTAAATTGATATAAACGTTAGCTAGAGAGAGAATTGAGATTTTGAAATTATGCTCTTCAGTGGTCTGGAAGCCAGGTACAGATTCCGGTACTAGGCGAAACTAGTAGAGTTGTACATAGGTCCTGGCAATTTGAGCTGACAATCCTAATTATCTAGAAGACGATGATTTACTTTGTTGGACGCCTCAGCAAGGTCTCTACAATATGGCACATGACACTTCCTACCAAAACGGTTGAATGTCACCGGCTGAGACAGGAGTCATGGTATCCCCGCCCTGTCTCGAGTGTGGCAGCACATACAATTGTCAGACGTCCGTCTTGGGGCCCGTCCACAATATAGCTTATATAGTGCTGATCCTGGACGTTAAAACCAACTAAACTTTACTCAACTAAACCGAGACTCAAAGAATAATTCTCGAATTGAAGAAAACCGTGAACGTTGAACCAAGACACAAAACATGGTACACGAATAGTTAACGTAATCATCTCTTACGTAATCAGCCAACAGGATGCGCTCTTTGACTGTGTGTTGGATTCTTTCGATATCTTGGGGATTCATCTTGGTGTGTTCTTATTATTGTTTCATTTCAGTAATGTTGCCAAGTTTTTATACCGCGTTGCAGTTATAATACAGTGACTGTGTACTATTTTTAAACAAAAGTTTGTTTAAATCATAATCGTTTGTATCATAGGTTTTGTGCTGCTTAATTCGATGATTTCGAAAATATAACTTAAATATCAAACAACAAGCTATATAAAACTTATATACACATTTTAACTGTGGTAGCCTACCGTATCAATCGATAGTTTAAATTCACTAGATATGAACAATGCTACCAAACCATTATTATAAAAATTAATGCAATATCAGTCATAAAAACGACATGAAAGTAAAACGAATTCGTATCTTGGGCTCTAAGTACTGTGCAACGTCGCGGTAGCTAACGACTCGTCTTAAGAATAATGCGAATAAGAAGCCTTACGACTGGTCGAAAGCTAATTCGGCGTTGTACGAACAGCCCTATGAATTATCAGATAGCGTCTGCGATATAGCCGACTTGCTCACTATGGGCGTTAAAAAACAACAAAAAAAAAGCGCTAAACCAAACGAATTTTTAGCTTTTAACTTAATATAGACTACAATAAAACACCAAGGTCCAGATCTATGTGTAAAGAATGTATCGAACATAGAAAAGACTGTACACTGCATTCGATCATTAAAGTTATAATTATAATTAAACATTGTGTCCACCGTAGATTCGCATATAAACTACATTTAAATATCAAGATCTGGATCTAATCTACATCTAGATCTAGATGTAAAGTTTGTTTTTCAGCCAATATAGGTATAAAAGCACATTTAAACATCTATATATCCAGATTTAATCTAAATCATTCCGTGTATATTTTGTCTAGTGTAGATATTATGTAGCCTATTATTACTACATTAAAATATGAAGGTCTAGATCTAATCTACATCTAGATCTAGATGTAAAGTTTGTTTTTCAGCCAATATAGGTATAAAAGCACATTTAAACATCTATATGTTTAATATATCCAGATGCTCTGCATATTTTGTCTAGTGTAGATATTAAGCAGCCTAATATTACTACATTAAAACATCAAGGTCTAGATCTAATCTACATCTAGGAGTAGGAAGAGAGTTTTTTTCAGCCTAGATTAGAATCTCTAGATTAGAATAGGCCTAGCTCTAGAATCTTACAGACAACTCACCATGGCCGAGACAGTAGCTCCAGACCTGGGCACGAGCTTGACCAAGGCTGGACGCGGATATATAGTCCTAATCCCCTGGCCAGAGAGAGTAGAGACCGACCCGGTATGGCACGGCTGAAGCCTGACTGGTCCTGGGTTTTGGTCACTTAGTGTTAGACTGGTTCGACCTCAAACGGACACCAAAGTTCTGGGCCTCGAGGCAAACCTTCCAACTTGAGGATTACGTCCACTGGAGCGGTCAGCGGTCCGAAACTGACAATCTGAAGGCAAAAGAGCGTATGTGTACGCTTCTTTTCTTTCTTTACAGTACAGATGGTATATCCTAAGGTAGAATCATGTTGTTGAGTTGTTGAGTTGGTTTAACATCCAACATCAGTGCTATATAGGCTATACTGTGGACGGCCCCAAGACTGACGTCTGACAATTTTATGTGCTGCCACACACAAAACAGGGAGGAGATACCATGACTACTGTCTCAGAAAATCACATTAAACTAACACCGACCCAACAAATAGGGAACAAAATCGACAGGACTCGAAACACAGACCTAATGCATCGGAAACCAATGTTCTACACCAGGACCACCGCACCCCCATAACAATTACAGAAAGAAGGAAACTTTAAGGTAGAATGCGCAAAAAAAATCGGAATGCTCATAGCCTTTGTAGATGAACCTAACTACACAGCAACCAATGGATATATCATAAGGCATATGTGTCTCGATTTGCCAAGGAGTTGGGAGAGGTTATTACATCGAAAGCAGTTAGAAGAAAAAAAAGAGAAAAAGAAAAACATAAACTATATTGAAATAGAGGACCACGAGTCTGGAATTTGGTGGTTTGTTGATGTTGTTGTTGTTGTTGTTGTTGTTGTTGTATTTGTTGTTGTTGTTGTTGTTGTTGCTGCTGTTGTTGTTATTGTTATGGTGCTGGTGATGTTGGTTATGGTGATGGTGGTAGAGATGATGCTGGCGGGTGGTTTTTTTTTTTATTAAATTTTCTTTTTTAGGATGTCCAGCTACTAGGCTATCCCGTAAACAAATCTATGTAGTCTTTTTTAGTCGGAGAAATCTCTCTCTCTCTCTCTCTCTCTCTCTCTCTCTCTCTCTCTCTCTCTCTCTCTCTCTCTCTTTCCTCTCTCTCCCTTTCTCTCTCTTTCTATCTCTCGCAATGTCTCTCTATTTCTCGCCTTTTCTCTCTCTATCTCTAGAGAGAGGGAGAGAGAGAGAGAGAGAGAGAGAGAGAGAGAGAGAGAGAGAGAGAGAGAGAGAGAGAGAGAGAGAGAGAGAGAGAGAGAGGAGAGAGAGAGAGAGAGAGAGAGAGAGAGAGAGAGAGAGAGAGAGAGAGAGAGACAGAGACAGAGAGAGAGAGCGAGGATAGGGGCCCGATACACTGTAGGCCTACCAGGGCTTCGATGACCTGTGTTACAACCAGTCACGGATTACGAACCGAGCTTGATTAAACCTGGACCGAACGTTAATAATTAATTGATTAATAGTTCCTGGGTGTTGGTTGCGTCAAGCGTAAGGTAGACCTATTATAGTTAAAGATCAAGGTAATGAGATGGGCATAATAAGATCCAGATGTTTGGCGAAACAATAGCCATGTTACCATCGTCTATCACCTTGGCTTAGGAACTTTCGCCAGTTATATAAACTATAAAGATTAGTTAATTCCTGGGTGTTTTGTCAAACAATAGGCTAGGCTGGCTTGTCTTCATTGTTTAATACTGGTACCTTGGATTATCGACTTCTTAGAATAGTTATTACATACTCTAAAAAGTTTTGGGTGGAAGTCAAGGATACCTATGTAATAGATGGCCCAGGATATGGAGGCAAGGAATGGGTTTGTAGATTGTCTATACTTTGAGCCAAATAAAACAATGTCATGAACAGATGATGATGATGATGATGATGATGATGATGATGATGATGATGATGATGATGATGATGATGATGATGATGATGATGATGATGATGATGATGATGATGATGATGATGATGATGATGATGATGATGATGATGATGATGATGATGATGAATATGATAATGTTGATGATGATGGTGGTGATGACATTTCCAAAAAATCCTATTTGGGGATGCAAGCACCAGCTGATTAAGGTTAAACACGCGGATTTTCTGTTCAGCAATCGGAAACCGTAACAACTATCTGTAATGTCTAATTGTTGGAGACACGAGACAGACAAATGAGACAGCATTAAGACAGCCATGAAGACAGTCTGTACCAGGTAGACTAGACTTTTTTCGATTGATTGTGAGAATGTTCAACATAATGTGTCATACGGCACTGTCTGTAGGTCCTAGAGTCCTAAATGAATATATGTGGTTTTTTTTTTACTGAAATTACATGTACATTAATTATAACATTTCAAACACTGTCTCCTCTTCTTTTCTAGTAAGTTTATCCATTTTATGAGAGTAAATGTACGTTTTGGGATCAATAGCGATTTTAACAAGCTAATTTGTATTAAACTTTTATGCCACAAATGCTACAATTATAAAACTAAAAAAGGAAGGAGAGAGAAAGAGAGAGGGAGAGAGAGAGAGAGAGAGAGAGAGAGA
>RQTK01001338.1:37157-59667 GCA_003991915.1 Elysia chlorotica | reverse complement strand
TATTAAATATTATTATTATTATTATTATTATTATTATTATTATTATTATTATTATTATTATTACTATTGTTATTATCATTATTATTATTATTATTATTATTATTATTATTATTATTATTATTATTATTATTATTATTATTATAATTTCGACTATCATTTCATGTAGACGTAATTATTTGCCAAGTAAATAATGGAGAAAAAATGTCCAAAAATATTATTCATCATTTTTATTCATATTACGAATAAAGAAGACATCATGCATGCAATTCATCGTTCAATAAAATAAAGAATTTAATTTATCATTCAATAGTATTAAGTAATAGTAACCAGTACTCAATTTCAAATTCAATAATATAAAGTCATCAAAAACAGTTCTCAATTCAACATTCAGTAAGATAAAGTCATTGAAAACAGTACTTTACATACACAGACATCCTTTGTTTAGTCTTCATCTGTCGGCGTGATTATCTTAGATTGACCCTTAGTTTCTGTCCTAGGAGTCAGGACAATTTTAAAGCTGTAGTTTAAGTTGTAAGATAGTCATTAATTGGCACAGGTTAAATGTGAATGTAGCAAACAAACCAACAAAATCTTTTTTTCATAAAATGAAACACAATCAAATACATTCATTTAGGAGACTTACTTGCTCTTTCCAAAACTTTTACACACAATTTTTATGCTTTTACTACCCAAAGAGATAAGGAGTCACCGTTGCGACTTGTATAATACATTAACTGCCTTAGGACATCATGGGCGCAACATAGCTGTTACCGTGCTGATGTGCCGTAAAACCAACTCACTCACTGACTCATTTATCGAGCAGATTTCTTTCCATTCACAGTCAACAACTCCTTAGATAATGTCACCGATGGAGTCAAATAAAGATGTATACACGCGATGATCAATGTTAACAAACAGGCTCTAGAGCCAAGGATGAGGATCCATAAAAGTGGAAATCAACATAAAATTCAATAGATGCATGATAGCTGATGCCACTGGGGGACTTAAAATAAGATCCAAACATGGGAATATCAACATATCCATTGCAAAATAACAAAACAAAACAAAAATAGGATCCAAGATTAAGGATGAGAATCAACACAAGTGAAAATCGATAAAGTTCAACACATACATGATAGTTAAAATAGTGGAAAAAGTGGAAAGCAACAACATTCAATAGATATAGGATAGTTAAAGTCAATGGAGGACTAAAACGTACATATGGGTAGATCAACATATCAATTTGAAAATAAATATAAAAGTAGGCACCAGGGTCGAATGAGGATCAATAAGTGGAAATCAACAAAAGCCAATGCATACAAGACAAAAAAAAAAAAAAAAGAAGAAAAAGAATCTTTTTTCACTCTTATTGACAAAGAAGAAAAAGAATCTTTCTTCACTCTAATTAACAGCTGTACCCACACAAGCCAGCTGTTGTTCATATAATATGAAATTATTATCACTAAATTACAGCTTGAATCCACAAGTATCGCTGAGACAGTCTTATCAAACAATCATCAATATCAGTTGCATTACATGCATATAATATATAAGTCGTCATCTGTCCTCTTCAGTTTTTCCATCACCACTGAATTTGAAGATGGCACAAATCTATATCAACTCAATTTTCTAGTAATATGTTCTAAATTTTCTCCACCAAAATACATATATATAGAAAACTGAGTGAAAAAAGTTTACTTTCAAAGAAACCAAATGAAACAAAACTGGATATTTATTGCATAGTTGTAGTTGATGCTACTTTTCACAGAATTGCTTCACTGAGTTGAAAGACGTAAGTCATATTCACAAAGCAGAAGTGTCATTCTATTGTAAATAATCTCAATGCATGCATTATGTCATCTATTAAAACATGCAATTCCTCTCATTGCAATAGTATTATATGCTATTACTTCGTAAACAAATTTTTAAAAAACCTAACGTAAGATCATGAATGTTAACTAAATTGCATATCTTTGTTGATATCAGATTTCGCATAACATTACATAAAAGTGTACACTTGCTTTATGAAAATTTTCTAAAAATTGCGTAGCTATAAAAGAACCATAAACATACTAGAGAGTGCTCAATTTGTCACAAAGATTCAAGGAATGAGAAATACAGTGGAATGTTAAGATAACATGACATTGTGCAAATGAATAAGGAATATCATCTACTGCTCTAAGTCACTGTTAGCATACACCAGACAACTGTGGTAGGTTTAAGAATCGTCGGTATCAATTTAATATGACCCGCTGAGACAGGAGTCATGGTATCTCCGCCGTGTCTCGTGTGTGGCAACACATAAAATTGTCAAGCATCAGACTTGGGCCCGTCCACAATATAGATTATATAGTGCTGATGTTGGCCATTAAATCAACCCAACTCTTTAAAAACAAAATAATTTTCCTGTCTTTTACATTTTTCGCTGATAAGTTATAAGTTTTAGTAAATTTAATTTGTTACCAATCTTGCAAATAAAAATGTTTAGATCTTTAGATTTTAAAAATGTCACTACCTCTATAAAAGCTAAAATATGACCACTGAAATGGGTCAGTCTACTTTAAATAACAAACAACTTGAAGACTAGTAAGCATTACTTTAAAAAAACCAATTGAAAGCGCTTTTGATGAAAGTCACAGCTCACCGTCACAAATAGATAAAACAACTTTATCATCAATAATTAAACATTAAACGGGTTAAACAGTCAAAAACATTTCAGAACATTAATGCATGTACATACAAAAATTTCATGAAAGACATAAATTAAAAGAATGAAACTGAAAATTATCAAATCCTATAAATATTTACTTAAAAAAATTGGATAGCTAAAATACTTATTAAAATTCCAGGAAGGATTCTAAGGGATGTAAAATATCAGCAGAAGTTAAAATATTAGGTTTACACAAAAAAAAAATTACATTTAAAAATAAACAAGATTCATGCAATAAACGAAATGGATTTAAACTTGTAGAGAATAAATTAAGAGGAATACACAGGACGGGCTCGAGTCTAAAAATTGTATCATACACTTAGCAAAGTAGTGAGCTAATAATAACCTACTTTCCAGAGGCAGAAAAATCTTTAAATCTTAAAACCGACCACCCATAATACCCTCAATTACAATTTAAGCAATTTTAGAGAGAGGATCCAACAACCCACAGATTTTCCAACGACACCTATAAGAAGACTTATGCACACGCCCATTAGATCAGATTCAAATGAGGACCTTCTGCTTGATATCATTCTATTAGTTAAGCCACCTGAAATTTCATCAGCTTTTGTAGCATAACTTTCATCCAAATCTTATGTTATGTTTGGTACCAATGTGTTTACATCATGGGGTTCCCCCCCCCCTTTTTTTTATTATTACAGTTAAGAAATAATTTCAGGAACGAATTAAAAATGTAATTTTACAAAAACAAGTTTTTAAAGAACAAATTTGGTATTTTAACATTAAAAAAGGATTGCTTGGGGTCAGTTTTGACACCCGGCATAAGATGATAAGCGTTAAAAATTATTATATAATTATATATCTAAAATTACAGAGCATCAGACATTATCTCTAAGTCAATACATTTAAGTCATCTTTATACATAAAATCATACTTTAAAGAAAATACATAAAAAGAAAAAGGTACATGGTTTCAATACATATTATATAAACATAATCATCAAACAATTTATAGCAACAATTTATTGACTTGCTTGCTCTACTAAAAGGTTAATGTAGCTTTGCCATTATTCAATTACATATTTTAGAAAGACCATCAGCAGTGAACATGTACGTAGCCAAATTAATGAACCATATAATTCTAACCATTTCCAGCTACAATTCAAATTTCAAATTTGGGACTCAGTTAAAAAGCTAAGACAGCATATTGTATTAAACCTTTAATCCTACATATGCAGCAAGAATACAAAAAATAATTGAAATTCTTGCTAACTGATCTCGAACCTGTT
Source organism: Elysia chlorotica (assembly GCA_003991915.1). NCBI lineage: Eukaryota > Metazoa > Mollusca > Gastropoda > Plakobranchidae > Elysia > Elysia chlorotica. Next base: position 55,708 of record RQTK01001338.1, on the reverse strand, counting down.
AAAAGTTTCTAGAGCACTAAGTGAAGCAGAAAATTCACAATTATTGTCAATGTCATATTCCAGAAGCTCCTAAATAACTACATTTTGTAGTGGCTTTTGCCTAGACAAAAAATTCTCGACATAGATCTAAACTAAGTAAAAAAAAAGAATAAACTAAAGATTTCTTGTATCACTAACTCAATAAAACTTCTGTCTCAATGAATTAAAAAAATAAGTAACAAGGAGGAGCTTAGAGACAAAAAAGGAAGGAATTCCTACCAAAGGTTTGTATGTCTCGGCCAAATTAAAATATAATGCTGTTTAGATCAAAATTTATCCCTGAGGACACCGGTTTCAACAAGGCAAAGGACTAGAAAGAGACAAGCTGCATAGCAGAAATATCTAGGAAATCATTTAAAGGCGAACATACATTTTTTTTTTACAGAGAAGACCATTTCTGCTGTCAAAAAAAATTTAAAACTTTACTACACGATCTTTCAAAAACATGAAGAGGCTAGCACACATTCAGCATATTACATGCTTTAAATATTACCCCTTAAAATTAAATCTAGATAATAACCTGCAGGAAATTAAGGGCCCAAAAATTGAATTTAGTACCAAACTTAGAAAGAATTGCTGATTAACATCAGGGCCCTCACATTACAGACTGCTAAAATTAACTTCAAGGATAATGGCACACAGAAAACATTGCCAGGAGTTAATTACCATTTAAAACAAGAAAGACAGTGTAGAGCCAGTAAGCATATGATAAAAAAGGAAGAAAAAAATTGAAAGCACATATCGCTTAAATGTAAGTCATTCAGGAAATACTTTATGGATTGATAAAAAAAATAGAACCAGGTCCATGAGTTTTCAAGGCAATGATGAAGTTTGAATTAAAAAACAAAACAACAAAAACACTGTCATCTCTTGCACTACGATGAAAGCCCTGTTACAAAATGTATATACATATAAAGAGACCTATACATAATCATTATATTAATTTGTGTCGCAAATAGTATGTTCCATTATAAATAGTTATACTTATATATACTTCAAACCGCAGCAATTAAAAAAACATACATCATAGTTTTGTTGCAAATTACACATACAACTATATATAGTTATACAGAGTTAAAACTGCTGCAAATGAATCATACATTCACCGGTGTATATATATACATACATACATGCAACTTGCGTTAAAAAGCTCCAGCATTGCTCGGGTTCTGGTGAGAGCCAGTGTTGTACTGGGGCCGCCCTCGACGAGGAAAAGCCCTATAGTGCATAGGCTGAATCGGGGTCAGAGACGGCCCATAGAAATCATCGAGTGGGACATATGTACTGTGCATGGACTGGTACGTTGGGCCATACCAGGGGCAGGGGGCCTGGTTCCAGGATGGTACGTAGTGCATTGTGTTGACGGGTTGAGTGGGTTGAGCCTGGGGAACTGGATGATACTGCTGGAACTGCCAGCAGTTGTACTGGTACTGTTGTTCTGGCTGCGGCCGTGAATGTTGTCGACCCGATCCGTCGCCGATAGTCCCCGCGTGGTTCTCTGCCCTTCCCCAGGTGGTCTTGGGTCTGGCGCCTTGACCTTCGTGAGGGGCTGCCATTTCTTCTCCCCCCGGCGACAGCTGCTTGTGCTGCGAGTTCCTCAATGCCTCGGAAAAACTATGTCCAGGTTTTGGAGGACGTAAAGAAGAGTTGTGACCCTGTGTTGTCTTAGCCTGTTCAGTGGCTCCCTGGAGTCGAATGTAATCTAGACGCGCGAAGAGACAAAGAAAACAAACATTAGAACCATTCAGAGATCTGACACATACAAAAAAAAAAAAAAAAAGAGCCGTCACAAGAAGTAATTAAAATGATGAAATAAAGCAAAAATAGGTTTTTTTAAAAAGGTTTGGTAAAGATCAGGCTTTATGTTTAATTAACTGGAAAAAAAATACTACATGAAACAAATAAAATCCGAGAATATTAACGTTTTGGGTAATGTAGTGTGTCTTAAAAAGCACCAAATGCACTGAAACTTTTCTCTAGAACCATTTTGTAATATGAAAATAGCTATGTGCTTTGAAAAGCTGAGAAACAAACAGGTTTTGTAAGCCATTCAATTTTTTTATATCCATATTATAGAGAGTATATTGCTGAATGTTCAGGCCATCATATAGCCACGGCGCTTCAATTAAAACATAAGTGAGATCTATGCCAAAGAGCAAGTGATGTATCATTGTAAAGGTGAAAATGGGTCTTTGCTTTATCTCATCAGAATTGTGTCATATTGAAACAATAAGGTAATAGAACAGTTTTTATTGATTATCTTAAAAGTAGTGAAAATGAGCAGTGCCAAAGTTAAAGACAAAATAGTTTTATTTTATTTTAAACCATGAAATGCACTGTTATAATTAAAAAGATACAAAATAACTCTCTGGAAATAAACTGAAGCTACAAAGCAAGAAAATCAACTTTCCTTTTGGATCTAGTACTATGGAACATTTTAAGAAAAAAAATTATTCTAAATAATAAAAATACCAATAAGATATATTTGTTTTTCATTGTGCAATAAAAATGATGAACATCTAGACACACACCTTCAGTCCTAAAACCATTTATATATTCCACTGGTCCATTGGGCTGACTGCTGCAAGCCTGAGAATAAAAGAAGTTATCAAGTTAGACATCAGTTGGTGACCTTTATCATTAAAAAAAAAAAAAAAAAGAATGGGAAAAATTTCAATAAACGTAACCATTTGGTTAAAATATACTGTACACTAGGTAAAGATGGTTAAAGCTAAATGGTGAGTAATCGGTTATCTATATTAGTCAGAGAAAGAGAGTGTGACAAATAAAATTTGATAGCGCAAAACAATAGAAATAAAAATATACAGGTAGAATGGTAATGTCTGAAAATAGAAGTCACTTAGAAAGATTTACATCAATATGTAAACAGTGGCATCACAGAGGTATTTGATTTCGATACTAACATATGAATTATGTATTTGTTAGGTTGAGTTCTATCTCATAATGATATCAAAATTAAAATGCACTCCACTATTCTAAAATTATAAAGAAAAACACAAGTAAAAACTGTAATTTAGGATAACAGTGAAATCAGCTAAAGATTTTTAGAAACATTCAGGCTAATTTTAGAACTCCCACTTACATTGCCCAAAGCATTTAAATCGTCACGGCGGATGAGGTTGATAATATTGGGGTCCGTGACCTTGAACTCTCCGTTGTCGTCGATAAGAGTTGCTGCATCAAAGTCGTCCATGAAAGCTTTGATGCGTTCCTCTTCCTCCTTTTGTTCTCTCTCTTTTTCCAACCGCTCTCTTTCTCTTCTAAGCCGTTCCTGGCATTTTTTCTCTTCCATCTCTTGCCAGAGCCTGAAACAAACGGCAGAAGAAAAACCCCATAGGTTTACCTAGGTTATTTGCAGTTGCCTATGAGAGTCAAATAATATTAAACATTCCCGATTCAGCCTTGATCATCGTGTGTGAGACAAAATATTTTCTTTTACATGAAAATGCTGTGTTTTTAAATCAAACATGTTGGAGGGGAACAATAGTAATGTAGGACACTTTAAAGATACAGTTATCTCCCCTTTTCAATCATTAAAGTTACCCTAAAATGTCAAAGTTACCCCAGAAAATCCCAGGGCGAGGCATTTAACCGTATAAAGGATTATATCAAAAGTGTTAAGTTATCCTGAAAAAAATAGGATGGAAAAGGTGTTAGGGTTTTTACTTACCTTCTCTCTTCTCTTTGCCTTTTTTCTTCTGCTTCCTGTATTTCTCGAATACACCTCTCCTCTTCTTCACGCTTCTCCCTCTCTTTCCTCTCTTTTTCTTCACGTTTTTCTCTCTCAATTCTTTCCTTTTCCCCTTGCTCTTTCCGTTTTCTTTCCAATCTTTCTTTTTTCTCTCTTTCTTTCCTCTCTATTTCCTCCCGAATTTCTTGAAGTTCCTGAAAAAAGTTAAATATGCTACATTGAATGATTTCAATATAAATTACAATCCTTACTGTTAAAGCAATAAACCACTGAGCATTGATTCAGAATTGGAATGAAAAAAGCTATTAATGTAGGCGCTATAGTTGAGTTAATAATTCCTGTCAACCTAACATAAATTTCTGTCCATTCCTCAAAATATAACAACAGAGCATTGGGTCATTGGGTATTCAGTAACCTACAATTCAGGTCCTCTATCATTGTACAATAGCTGTCATTACTTCCCTTGCAATATACTTTTGTGATCATTTGAAGCAGGGATTACAGCAAAAAATGTGTGCAACCCCTGAACTTTGCCGTATAACTTGAATGGATTTACATCAGCTTATCAAATTGTAGCCATTAAAAACCCAACCCATTGTCAAGATACCTCTCTTCATTTTAGTCAGCCTAATGTTTTATCCCACACCTAACTTATAAAATATTGTCAAGATACCTCTCTTCATTTTAGTCAGCCTAATGTTTTATCCCACACCTAACTTATAAAATATCAAGGTTGCTAGACCTTTAGACCTGTAATTCTAAAATTTATTCATCCAAGGCTTTCGAACAATGCCTTTAGCTCCATAGATTAATTACTAAATGAACGGAATTGTCACCCCTATATGAAAGTGAAAATTACAATAATAAAGCAACATAGTATTTCATTTTAAAAAACTTATCACAGAACATGCCTGCAATTCCTGAAATTAAGGAGGGGTATACAGTTAACAAAGCAGCTCTATATTATAAAAATGCTTAAGGGGACTCACCTGTTCTTTCTTTTTTTCTTCCCGTTTTCTTTGCTTTTTGTTCAGCTTCTTCTGATTTGCAACTGGACCTGGACCAGAGTCCTAAAGGGTTAAAAGTGAAAATAAAAATGAAGTGAAGACAGATTGAGGAGGAAAGCTACACATATGCACCTACCTGTGCCACATATGAGCCAAAAAGGAGTAAAATATTTAGCTCAAGATAAACAACTACAGGAATACAGTACTAGAATTAGAGCCAACTGGATCATTACTTTTTATGAAACTTTTCCCATTAGGCGGCATTGCATAATGCATTCATTACAAAACACCGACTCTTTGATAGACCTGAACAGAAGTCTGGTCTGCCGACATTTAGGCCCTACATGTAATTATAAAGCTGAAATTCCTATGAAGTTAGGACAATTGGCATCACTGTATGAATATCTAATTATAGCGCACTACAAATCTCAGAAGTTCAAATCTGAGCTGGGCTCACCTAACTATGATATGTAAAGGACTATTTAATAAGCCATGCAAGGTGTAGAACATTCTATTTCTCCTGACTACTTTAGTTGAGCGCTGAAGGGGACCATAATAACACCTAATTGTCTTATAAATCTTGACAGGTGACTTAGATACAGGCGTCTCTCAAATAATCACTGTAAATTGACAACTTCAGGACAAACCTTCCCTCCTATTAAGAATACCAGCAATATGTCTTACATACGCTGCCAATAAACTATTTGCTTTAAAAAAACAATTTCTGAGGCATCAATTTATTTTTTTATTCTCTTAACTTTTTGAGTCACTGTAACAGAGAAATTTGGTATATAAGAAATTTTTAGGCTACTACCGTGTTAGTCTTTAGCGGATTTCACTGTAGATTAACAACTTCAGGCAAACCTACCCTGCCATTGGGAATATCAGCAGCATGTCTCGGATACTCGTCTGATGGACATGTTTTCCTAGGTTTTCCAGCTTGTGGCGATGGAGTCCTATAATAAGCAAAGAGATAACAGTGAGAAATGTTAATTTAAAAAAATGGAAACAGTACACAGCGATGAAACAATCGTCGCCCAGGTAAGAAAAAGCTCTTCTAAATTACAAAATCTGCACTTTTTATTTCAGATACAACACCTCAAAAAAGATCTTCAACCTTCTCGTAGTACAAGATTTAAAGCCTACCATGTGCGTGCGCACTAATTTGGGAGTTTTAAAAAATCTGTAAAAAGGTAAAATCTTTCGTGTTTATTACTTGAAAGTGCAGACCAACACGAAAGTGGTGCAAGCAAAAGAGCGTGTTTATGGCAGTAAAAGGTTAAGAGGATTCTTACTTCTCCGCTTTGGGTGTTTGGGGTTCTGCTCTGGCCCTCTGTCCACCTTGAAATTGCTCAGCAGTGTCCTTGGTTTGTCTACCTGTTAAGTCGGGAAAAGAAATAAAATAGACGCACATAAAATATCTAATTTTGTAATAAGTGTGAACTCGAAAATCATTTAGTTACAAAAACTTGCAAAAAATAATGTTAACATGAACACACAAAAATAACAAATCACTTGAATGCTGAAATAACATATTAGATACCCAAGCTTGATTAACTGTGAGTTTTTAGAAATCTCTTTCCAAACTTCAGCAAAATTAAGTATTTTGTCTGCAAGTGGACAAGCAGAGGATGAGTTGAACTGGTTTTTGAAGACAGACATCCACGATTTATACTATGGCATGTAACTGTTGAATTTCCCCCTACGAGGATTAATAAGGTATCACCTTATGTCGCCATTCCTGCAATTCTTTAAAACAGTCCTTTACAGGTGAAATCTCAAAGTGGTAGCAGAAAGAAACAAAAAAACTTGTACTTACATGCATCAGCTTCTTCATACTGCGCTCTCCTCTGGTTCTTCCTCATCTTCTTGGACGACTTGGAGTTCCCTGTTTGTTGTGGCGTGTGATCCTGGTCACCATAGAAATCATTGTAGTTAGGCCTGGGCTGGGAAGGCTGCGAAGGGTTGCTCCTAGGCTGAGAAGAGTTACTCCTGGGTTGGGAAGGGTTACTCCTCGGCTGGGAAGAGTTACCCCTGGGCTGAGAAGAGTTACTCCTGGGCTGGGAATGTTGGGAAGAGTTTCTTTGACTTGAATCGCCTACTCGCTCATTGCCATTGCCGCCATTACATTGAGGCGGTGGATCATTGAATGGCCTGAATGAAGCACTCTGCTGCTGTGAGCTTGTCGGGTAGCCGAAACCGGAAAAAAAATTCTCCTCCGTTTCATTAAAGAACCACGCATAATCAGGTTCATAGTAGTGTTGAGAATACTCTGTAAAATCTGTGGCGAGGATCAGGTGAATAAGAATTAAAGAACAAGCATAATACTTAAAAAATGTAAAGTAATTCAAAGAAAAAAAAATGTGTAGAAAACATACCAACATATATAACATCGCAAAAAAAAAAGCTCCCAAAACAAAAGCATATGCTTAAGGGTTATTAAAAATCTGCCATACCTCCCTCTGAAAATTATGATGTTTCTAGTAATAGGTTCCTATTTTGGAAGCGGCTAGGAAGCCTCCGAACAGAGGGCACCTAGTCTCTAGGCTAGGGAACCTCCGAAGTATCTGATATTTTCAACCCGAGTGTTCTTATTATGCACAATAGTGTATAAACTGTGACAGAAAATGGCAACAGTAATTTTTTTTTACATCTTTGGACTTGAAGAGTTATGGAGGGAAACTAGACTGCATAAATTTGAGGTTCCATAGAAACTTCCTTAAATTAAAAAGAAAAATCGTGTTTGTTGAAATGGCTGATCCAAAGGTTTTGTTTTCAATTCAAAATCTAATTATAAATTAAAAAAAACTACTATCTCTATGGCTTGATGATAAAGTATTACTTACCTTCCTGACGAAAAAGCCAGGGAAACATCGTTTTAATTATCTTGACCTGAAGATTAAAACAGGTTCATTGTTAATAAAGACATTGAAGTTTTGAGATTATTAGAAACTAAGAATATATCCAAACAAACAAAATCAAATGCCTTTTAATAAGATGATTTAAACTTGTGACTAAAATCTTAAAAGACATGAGTCTCATATCCCCCAAAAATCCATAAGGACTCCTTTTGTGTGCTTTTTAAATAAACAAACTCATGAAATCATTTTTCTCAGCTTAATGAATAGCTAAATTCTCCATCCAAAAATTATTTATAGTATGGAGACTTATACTCCGAGAACTCACCAGGAGAGCATCTGTTTCCAAGCTAGTTTGTAAGAACGAACCTCCTGCAAAAGAGAGAACAAAATAAATAAATAATAATAATAATAATAATAATAATAATAATAATAATAACAATAACAACAACAATAAAGAGAAATGAAAGGAACAAGAAAAATGATGCCCACAGGATCTTTATTTTTAACTAAACCTCTTGCTAAAAGTGGCATAGTAACATGGATTTCAACATATAAACCATTCACAAACCTTCCGTGAACTCTCTCACCTGCAACTTTTTTTTTTTACTGAACATCTGTAAATTTACAGAAAATTTGCATCACTAAACAAAAGAAAATTAAATCAAAAGCAGTGAAAATGAGTAGATATAACAATTAATAATTGGGTTGAAACATTTGTATTTTGTGCACTCTATGTTAGTTTGGATTTGTAAAATTATTTATCTTTTTAATCACTCTCTGTCTGTCTGTCTCTGTCTCTTTTAGTCGAAATATGAATATCTTACCCTCTGTCAAAAACTTGTATGCAGCTTGAATTTGCTGAAACTTTTCTGTTGCATCATGGCTTTTATTCTGTAAAATGTTAATGTAAAGTTAATGGTATTCATAATAATACATATGTAAGTTCCGTAAGTTAATTTGCCTGGCTGTAGATCAAAGATAAAGATGTTTCAAGGATAGAAACAATGAAATTGTATTTATCTGAAGAAATACACAGCTTGGAGTAAAAAATTCAGTTTATCAACAATGAAATTGATATTAACAACTTTAGATCAGAACTTAAGGAGAATCAGTAATTATTTGTTGGATTAGACAGTAAAACTGCCTAAGAGGCATTTAGTGATTATATTACAAACAAACATAGTACTTTAGCAACCGGTAAATTTTTTACTTGTCAGGGGCATAAAACCGCATCGGGATCTAGGACCCCCCCCCCCCCCAAATCCTCTTTTTCTGCTGCATTTTACTATGATATAATTCTGCCCTTTTTGCCTTTTTCTTTTGTTAACCATAATAAACTTGGCAACCTGTGAAAAAAATTTCAGGGAATGCTAGTCCTATACAATTTTATTTAATACAATCCTCATGGGACAAGGCACTCTGAAATAAGCATGCCAAGAATGGTGGCTGATCACCTCAATAGTAATTGGTTTCGTATTGGAGGTGCTGTTGGCACAAATAACATAGTAGTATTAGTACCGATACACCTTTAAGAAGGTGGATGCTTTCACTTAGGGGCCTAATGTCTTGTCTAACAAATTGTTTTGCCTTGTACAATCAGGAGTTCACTAACACACTGTTAAAGAGTATGAGAGAGATGTTTTCTTATTATTAACAATCCCTACCTTATCAGGGTGGTATTTCAGTGCTTGTTTGCGATAGGCCTTCTTGATTTCATCTGCAGAAATAAACAGAATTTAACAATGTCAAAGCACAGTCTACTCTCACTAAAATAATTTCATACATTATCATAACGATATAACAACAATGCCAACTACAATGTGAAATTTCAGGGGGAAAGCACAGGATTCTCAGAGTCTGTTATTTCAAGATAGTGATCAAAATAGGAATCTTTGATTTTTGTATATCAATTCATGAATCTGTAAAGTGAATCCTTTTCTAATCCCTAAAAATCCAAAAACATAAAACAACAAAAAAAACAAAGTGTTTGATACATAAATATCAGTAGGCTAACAAATGGGAAAATAAAAAAATGTTTTTGCCCTTGTTGTGGACCTTTTTTAGGTTGGTTTTTCTTTTTAATAATTCATATTGGCTTAACATTGACTGCATGGTCAAAAAAATTATTTACACTTATTTTATGCTGTGTGTTACCTTAAAATAAAGTTTAAAAATTATGCTGAAGATTTGTAAAAAAATCTGAAACAGTTAAACGTTGAATTTGCGTGAAATTTAGTAAGTCTGTCGCTAATCAACAGACTTTGAAATACAAACACTCGTATATAGAATTTTTTCTGTATTAAACTCAAGCATACATGGGAGTCAAATGAAGTTCTTAAAACTGAGATAAATTTGAGGTAAGTTTAGTCGTGTTACCTTCTGTCGGAGATCCCTCTAGCTCAAGAATCTGAAGGCACTTAAGCCTTTCTCTCACATGATGAGTTTTAAACATGATTCTTGTTTAATCTGGTTTAAAAAATAATAAAGCCATGCATAAAATCAAAATAAGGTTATGTGTAACATGTCAACATTTAATTGGAGGTTCTATAACTTTGCATTTTAAACAAAGCATGATAATAACCCTAGTAAGAGTAGTATTATGCCATATTTATTTGACTCTCATTATAATAAAAATTTATTTGGAAATGCAAGATTATTTAAAAAACACAAAAAATACTGTCTGGGTGGAAAATCCTAGAAAATAAGTACTCTGGAGATTTATTTTTAAAATGTTTACAATGAATCTGTTCAACCGGCTTAAAAAATAAAAATGTCTACTAGATAGTTTATCAATTCTCTGTTAACAAGAAATGCTGGAGTCTGCGTATTAGGCCTACTCACTTACTCATAACTAAAGCAAAACTGAGTGGTAAACCCCTCTTTTAGATCACGTAAAACTAAAACAAAATTGCTTCCAGACAAAATAATTTTCTATTGATCTAAATTTTATCATTCAGCAACAGTGTGAATTTAAGACTTTTACTAAACTTCTTTGCTGTCATGGCTGCTAATTTGAAACTGTATGTTAAAAAATGTATTTATAAGTACAACATTCTCAAAGTTTAGGAGCTAAAGATTAGCCTACCTCTCCAAATGGGAATGAGATCTTTTAGTTCCTTGTGAGGTTATGGATCTTGATCTTTGCGTTACAACTTACAAGTTAAGATGGAAATTATCAAAAAAAACTAAAAAATTCAGTTTATTGATCTAGATCTAGATCTATCTACAGGCCTATAATAATTATATTGTGTTGGTGTCTAGATCTAGATCTAGAATTTAGTGGTCTGTTTTTTTTTTTATTATGACATGTCTAGATCGAGTGAAAGAGACTGAAACTGATCTTATTGAAAACTCAAAAGCAATCGATTCAACCAAAATAGATCTGGGGAAATATTTCAAATTCGTCAGAGAAGAACAAACCAATGTAGATATAAGATAGGCATTAAGAATCTAGATCTTGATTCTACGTTCCGAATGTTTGCACTTTTTTTTTCTTTGAAGGGTTTACCCTTCTCTAACTTCTGTGCATTGCAGAATAATAATAGAGTCAATCCAATGAAGTTTCTGTCGTAGGTGGAGCACCCTACGGTAGGGCCTATCTGGATTTTATGCTTTCAAAGTTGGGATGCAAAGTTTTAACGTTATAAAAGTGGGAACGAAATGTGCGTTGTATACACAGTTGAAAATTGATTTAAATGGTGTAAACTAGATCACATTGATATCTATCTAGACGATCAAGAAGGGCACTAAGAAAACCACTACAAGTAGACTTAGATCAAGATCTAGATCTATAACTAGGTTGTCTCTCTATATGGCATAATCCGATAAATCAGTTTTAATGGTTTAAAAAGAACTTTTTAAACGAATAAAGTTTATATTTATAATTGTAATTATAAAAATATAAAACCTTGAACAAATTGATGATCAAGATCTAGATCTAGAATCTAGCACCATGCTCTGTCTTCATCCAGAGCAGGACGATCGTACACAATTATAATCATCAGATCTTCCCCTACGTACAACTTCACTTTCAACGAAAACATTTTTTTTATCTTCGATATGGGCAGATACATTTAATAAGTTCGATAAAGTGTTGAGCAATGTTTATAGTGACGAAAAATCCACCACACGGACCTGTTTATTAACCTCGTTGACTAAATCTAGGTATGGATATTATACAATGATCATTAGTTTCATGTATCGCTAAAATGGATACAGAGTCAGTTGTATATTATTTACTTTTAACTTTATATCAAGGATTTATATCAAAGTATTCTTTCCATATATCGAGATAAAAATCAGATTGGCCCATAGCACTATTAATAACAAAGGAAAAGTAAGAACTGCACAAATTCTAGGAAAAAGATTGCGGTGTTCAGTTTCAATGGGTAATGTGGAAAAATTAATAATAAATTATTTTTAGCTGCGATTATTCCCAGCCAGTCTCTCCCCTGGTACTGGTAGATACGGCTATAATGGAGGTAGGCTTACCTAACAATAGTAGTCCCAGCCTGACTAAGAATAGTTAGAAATATAGATTTCAGCCTGTTCTATTCATTTTGACATTCGTTTCCCTGTGTCAGATCTCTTGTAGGGAAAGCCAGGTTGTGTGAGTGAATTGTTAAGAACAAAAAACAAAACAAAACAAAAAACATATTCACAGCCTGGTTTTAAGTGTGAATGGTTGAACTATTAATACTAGACTTTTTTACCCAAAAGTTTAGTTTAGTAAAAAAAATCAATTTGACTAGATCTCTAAAGACTAATCAGAGATTAATGAAAGATTTATAACTTAAACAGATTTCAGTGATACTGGATTAGCAAAAATAGGCCTAGACCTACAGGTTGGGACTATAATACTTTTTAGTATGGACAGCTCGAGGTGGGGGTAATCAGTCTGCATAAAAATATATGATAATAACGATAATTGTATGCACACAAAAAAGTAATGGTCTTGAAAGTTATCCGAACTCACAAAGTTGAAAAAGAATGCGCTTACCTTATGCGTTTTGCTGAATGAAACGAATTGATTCTTGGATGTCACGAAAACTAGCACTGTGCAGCGCTGAGATCTATAGCAAACGGCAAAATAGAGTTTGCTATACTTAAAACCTTTCACTTTAGATTGAAAAAAAAAAAGATTCACACAAATTCAGTGATTTATCAAATCAGTAGCCAACTTGTGATCAAATCTAGTCTAGATAGCACTTCTCTTGCTTCTTTTCCGCCACATGAAGCGCGCAATGATCAATTAAATTTGAGTAAGCACTCCATCTACTTTCAACACGAATTAAAATAGTCCTTGCCGCGCCGGTTAGTTCTAAGACTAGCGCTAGTCGCGTCGTCAAGCCCGACTAACTTAAACGTACCCTAAGGCTGCCTAGGCTACGTTCTTTCAGGCGACGACGTTGGCCTCTTCTTGTACAGTTTACCTGCGTGATCTGCGGGTGTGTTCAATAGCGCAATGTGCTCGGAATTGAGCGTGGGAAATCAGTGGTTCAAATCTCGACTGGTACCCCCATCTCCCCAGGTCTATAGCAATTCTTTATAGACTACGTAAAACAAATTATAGACTACATTTTACTTTTTTTTTTGTTTTTTTGGCCAAGGCGCACATTTGATTGTATCTATTCGCTTCAACAAATTCTATAACTATCTATTAATTTCCTAAACTTTAATTTGTTCTGACCTGCCCATGGGAAGCTGGTACTTGTAATTTAACGTGTACCTTTATTATTTGTTTACAGTCCATACTTTTAAAAGCATAAACAAAATAAAACATGATTTTTCTTTTCTTTTTGTTTTGGAAATTGCTCGGAAAAAAACGTTGCTTTCTTTTCCCCAATATGACGATTACACAGTCATTTTACAGTATAAACTGTAGGCCTATTCGGTACAAGCTTACAATGTGCGTGACTGTGTATGGTGTCCTAACATAGGCAGGCTATTATCATTCTTTCTCTTCTCCGTCTCATTTTTTTATTTATAAAATATTATTTACTATCTTTATCACCCCTTTTTTAAACATTATTTATTATCTTTATCACCAATTTTCATTTGCGGAGAAAGTGGAATGCGCATTTTGAGGGGACCATTTATTAACGAACCACGTCGGTACAAGCTTACAATGAGAGTGGGTGTGTGGATGTGTGTGTTGTTTGTTTTTTTATTCTTTAGATTTAAAAGAATTATTAGATGATCTGTGCCGTTCTCCGAACGAAGTCATAGTATTACCATTATAGATACGGGTTTTCGTGAATTATTATAGGCAGGCAATTCTCATTATTTCTTTCCTTCTTCTTTTTTATTGAACTAGATCATTCGTATTTCTTTTATTATAACCATCTTTACGACCAATTATTTATTTTTATTGGTAAAAGAAGCGGAATGCGCATTTTTGAGGGCTCATTTTTTAACGAACCACTTCGCCCCCACCCCTCCATACCTCTCCCTCTTTTACAGGCGGGTAAGGTTCGCGTAACACTCTAGCTAGATGGGGACGAAAGCATCCTTTGTTCGTGTACACTCCTCACTAGTCCGTCGATTAGTTAAACCAGGGGTAAGCACACTGAGCTGCGGCCAACTGGAGACGGCCTAAGTTAGACCCGGTGTAGCACGCCACTCTAAGTCCGACCTACACGCCAGCGTGACTCAGAGTCCACCCAGCGGTCGCCAGACGGACTCCCTCTTTGTCTATTGCTTATGTAACGCGTACGGCGTGTCTACACTCTACAGGTAGTGACCAGATTGGGGTGACTTATGTTTAGTCTTGACCAGCTGGGGATTTCAAATCGTTTGTAAGTCCTGTGTCGCCTTTCACACAGCGTTGACACAGATCGCCGTAATTGAAATGTCCCACACGACGACCAAGATGGTGCTAGTTATATCCTATTGTGTTGCGCATGGTCAGTTTGATTTTGTCCAAGCTTGTCAAGCTTGGTTAGAAAGAGAGCCGTCTTGACTTGTAATACAAATTTATCAAGGTACTATACTACGGGGGGAGAAAAGGGAGAGAGAGAGAGAGAGAGAGAGAGGCTTCCGTAATATCGCAATTGGTAGATCGTTGGTATCCCGATCAATAAGTCCGCAGGTCGAAACCCACGTTCGATAGAATGAATTAATTATGTTCGTCGGATTCCGCCACCCTACAGGTGCAAAGTCGGGAGTCATGGTATCCCCACCCTGTCCCATGTGTGGCAGCACATAAGATTGTCAGATTCAGTCTTGGGGCCCGTTCACAATATTTCCAATCTAAGTGCTGGTGTTGGACGTTAAATCAACTCAATTCAACTTTTATTATGTGTGCGGGGGGAGAAAGGGGGAGGAGGGAGAGGCGCGGATTTGGTGTAAGTCGTAGAGCGTAGATATCCCAATCATGGAGTCCGTAGGGTCAAAACCCACACTCGGGCAAAGTTGTATAACTATGTTCGTCCGATTTCGCCTTCCTACTGATTTGCGTAGGATTCGGTACACTGGCTCAGACAAAAGTCCTGGTATCCCCGCACTGATGACACACCAAAACAGACCAAAAAAGTATATCTTTGGTTGTAAGTACAACGTTGTTGTAGCTTAAGACTCGTCGCAAGCCTTCTTTTTCTCACTTTATTTATACGGCTAGTCATGAACTACCGCGACGTTGTACTTACCGCCTCTGGTGTGCTATATCTCTTCAGATTCTTTGGGAATAGGGAATTCTGATACAGTGCACAAAAGTTATAAATACACCTTAGACTGTTCTTAACCTTTGGGAATCGGGAATTTCGATACCGTATACAAAAGTTATAAATACACTGTAGACTGTTCGGCTAGCCTTTTTAATGTGCAGTTAGCTACGAAAGAAAAAACAACAACAAATAAAAAAAAAAAAAAAACGAGTTAAATTTAGCGTCTTATTAATTTGTGGTCTGAACTTGAGATCAATATCTATCCAAAACCCATAAAAAATTCCAACAGAAACTGAAACCGAAACAAATATTGATGGGCCTGTAAGCATCGCACAATGGTTGGATCGACGTCAGAGGTTTCTGTTGTTGTTGTTGTCGTTGTTGTTGTTGTTGTTGTTGTTGCTTAGCGTCCAACTTCAGCACTATTACTAGGCGGTATTGTAGACGGGCCTCGCACTAGACTAAAATAAACACCGACCCAACGGGTAGGGGGGAATAAATCGTACAAATAAATTCGGTTTCGAACCAGGGCCCTCCCGATCTGGAAACCAACACTCTACCACATGTTTTTTTGTAGAAGGGCCCCAAGACTAATGTCCGACAAGCTTACGTGCTTTCACACAGAGACAGTGCGGGGATACCATGAGGGAGGGGGAAAGAGAGAGAGAGAGAGGGGAAGGGAGGGAGAGAGGGTAAGAGTGAGAGGGAGAGTGGGACAGTAAAAGAGAGAGGCAGAGTGAGAGACAAAAAGAGAGAGGGAGAGGTAGGGAGAGAAAGAGAGAGAGGGGGTAGGGGGATATAGAGAGAGAGAAAAGAGAGTGAAAAAATCGGCTTCAGTTCTTAGCGCAGGATGGATCTATTAATAGAACTTCTGCGCTAGAGAGATTAGAGGTCTTGTGACAAGTGGTCCCATAGTAGAATGAAGACGATACGCTAGGGAATGTGCATCGCCGTCCAATCAGAAATTCATCCTACCCTTACAGAGCCAATGGGCGGTTAGATTGAAATGGACATAAATAGGAATGTTGTAAACATCTATTCTTTTTCTATTTATTTTTATTATTATCTAGAGACAATCATACAGACACACAGAGGCAAAGACAGAAACAAAGAGAGAGAGAGAGAGAGAGAGAGAGAGAGAGAGAGGTAGAGAGAGAGACAGGGGTAGACAGACTAATAGATAGACAAACAGACAGGCAGACACAGAAAGAAAGAAAGAGAAAGGAGGAGAGCAGGAGAGAAAAAAGCAAAGATGAAAGACTTTCCTCTGGATTAGAACCGACTCTCCTGATTCTTGGAATACGATCTGAGTTTTATATTATCTCTCACTCTCTCTCTGTCTCTGTCTCTGTCTCTCTCTCTCTCTCTCTCTCTCTCTCTCTCTTTTTCTTTCTCTCTCCCTTGCCTCTGTTCGTCCGTCAGTATATTCGTCTATCTGTCTCTCTTTTTATCTCTCTATTCAAGTCTGTCATTCTGACTGGCTCATTTTCTCTGTCTGCCCATCTGCCTGGCTGTCTGTCTGTCTGTCTGTCCTTCTCTGCCTTGGTCTGTTCCTTTCTGTTTGTCTCTCTCTATATCCCTGTTTGTATTTTTCCTCTATCTATCTATCTATCTATCTATCTATCTATCTATCTATCTATCTATCTATCTATCTATCTATCTATACAAACAGACAGGCAGACACAGAAAGAAAGAAAGAGAAAGGAGGAGAAGAGGAGAGAAAAAAACAAAGATGAAAGACTTTCCTGTGGATTAGAACAGACTCTCCTGATTCTTGGAATACGATCTGAGTTTTATATCTTTCATCTATCTATCTATCTATCTATCTATCTATCTATCTATCTATCTATCTATCTATCTATCTATCTATCTATCTATCTATCTATCTATCTATCTCCCCTTTCCTGAAACCTGTTCTTCTTCTTTCAAAGTGTGTTAAAATGTAACCTTGAGGTTTATATGAGCACGTAGGCCTTGGACATGGAAGATGCATTTCTTATTGCACTGTGTAAAATAAAAAAATAAAAGTGTTATGTCAGTGAGAGTGTCGACAGATTCCCATGCCGAGGCCGAGCCAGATTCTAGCCTACGGTTTTTCAACAGGTCTGTGATCTTTCATAGATAACAATTTTGCAGTGAGCACTTACAAGCGCACTAGACATTTGTATACATAAGATAAGATAAGATAAGCGGCGGTCTCGGGGTAGAACATCGGCTTCCGACGTAAAAGGTCCGTGGTTCGAGTCCTGGCGGTTTCGCTCCCTACTGGTTGGATCGGTGTCAGCTAAATATGGCAGCACACAAAATGGTCAGACGTCAGTCTTGGGGCCCGTCCACAATATAGCGTATATAGTGCTGATGTTGGACGTTAAACCAACTCAACAACAACTCGTGATAACGACTGTCTATCCACACACATGCACTCACCCTTACTGTTATTTTTCATATGTTTAAAAAGTTTAATACTGTGTCCTCTTCCCTTAATTTTTTTTACAGAGTCCCATTATGGCTATTTGTTTTTACGGCACGTCAGCACATTCCCGTTATGGCAAAGTCGCTACTACCGACAGCCTACGAAGTACAACTGGGGTAAAACAAACCAAGTTTGAGGGGGGCTAGATCTGCATCTACATCTACATCTAAAGTGTGAGTGTACAATTTCTAAAAGTCTAGATCCAGGTCAAAATGGTTTGCTGAAATTTCGCTAGGCTCCAGATAATTGGATCTGCATGTGGGCTACAGTCTCGATGCCTGTGTTGTTTATAAAGAACCACAATAATTCAGCATTTGTGCTGGGTGCTGTGTGGCGTTCGTTCCTGTGTATCCATAGAAGGTTTAAGGGCTTGCAAAACGTTACAAATATAACCCAAAGAAGGTAAGCTTCGTTTTTATTACTTACAGTTTAGCTTTGAAGGTGCTTCTTTTTTACTACAAATAAAAATAATATCATATGTATGACGTAAGAGTAATTTTACTTGTACTTCAAAGGCACATTTGGTGGTCCATATACGCAGTAAAATAAAAACCAAATAATTATAGTAATAAGGATATTAGTTAAATGTCAATGATAACAGAAACAATATTAAAAACACAACTACAGCAGCAGCAGCAACGTTACCGAAGACTATAATAATTATGATGATGATGATGATGATGAGTATGATGATAATAATAATACTACCACTACTACTACCACCACCACCACCACCACTACTACTACTACTACTACTACTACTACTACTACTACTACTACTACTACTACTACTAC